>VZRV01005804.1:46572-196478 GCA_013398115.1 Falcunculus frontatus
GCCGGCGGGGATGGAGAAGAAGAAGAAGAAGAAGAAGAGGAGGAGGAGGATGAAGCTGCGCTGGAGGAGCTGCTGGGCCCGTCTCCGCTGGCCCCGGGGCCCGGCGCGCAGCGCGTTGCCATCGTGCACCCCGCTGTCAAGTGGGGTCCGCGGAAGTCGCCGCTCACCACGGGTGCGGGGCTGCCGGGGCGGGCGGGCTCCCAGAGCGCTAGGAGTACATCCAGGGGATTTGGAATGGACTGCCCCGGGAGGTGGTGGAGTCACTGTCCCTGGACGTGTTTAAGAAAAGACTGATGGTAGCACTTAGTGCCATGGGCTGTTGACGTGGTGGTGTTCGGTCACAGGTTGGGCTCGATGATCTCAGAGGTCCAGTCCAGCCGGATTGATTCTGTGGCTAGTGCCGCTAGTATGAAGTGGACCCACTGCTACAGCGGTGAAACCGCGAAATGCGGCTTGCAAAGTACAAGCTTGGATGGAAGGTCTCGGTCGCTCTTTCCTTCTTTGACAACTTCTTAAAAAACAAGGAGCTGTTAGTGAGTGTTGGCAGACCTGTGCTTTGACTTGCAAATCACGCTAACTGTATTTGGACGGCAAAACGCCTCAGTACAGGTTGATCAGGGAAACAGTCGGGTGTCCCCCTTATTAGCACAATGTTAATTGCCTTCAGCCATCAACCGTGCTGCCTGCCCAGGTGGGCTGGAGTCCCTTGGTGTTAGGCTTGCCCAGAAGTTGGCTGAAAGCAGCAATACCCTCCTGTCCAGAGAAGAGTGCAGTGAAGATGAAGTCTTGTATAAATCCTCTCAGGGACTTAAGTGCTTTTATGCAGTTACTTAGTGATGCAGTCACCAATAATTAATTCCTCTATAAGGACTTTTTTTAGGACTAGTATTAGATTTCTCTCAGAAATCCTCATAACTAGCTAATATATATGCATTAATTGCACACAATTAAGATACATGGTGAACTTGATGCTTTCTTCGAACACATTATAAAGTTGTAATAGCAAGGATTAAAGCATCTTGTAAATTAGCTTTTTATGTATAGAATTATAGAATGGTTTGTCTTGGAGGGAACCTTTAAAGGATTAAAAATCTAGCAATGAGCCAGTACATCTTCCACTGGACCAGGCTGTTCAGACCCCTGTCCAACTGGGCCGTGAATATTTACAGGACCACCACCTCTCTGGGCAACCTGTTCCAGTGTGTCACCACCCTCATTGTAAAAAAACTTCTTCCTTGTATCAAATCTAAATCAAATCTTTTCTTTTAAAACCACTGCCCCGTTTTATTGCAATAGGTCCTGCTAAAAAGTCTGTCCCCATCTTTCTTATAAGCCCCTTTTACACACTAAGAGGCTATAAAAAGGTCTTCCCCGGAGCCTTCTCCGAGCTGGACAACCCCAATTCTCCCAGCCTTTTCTCACAGGAGAGGTTCCACCTGTCTGATCATCTTTGTGGCCCTCCTCTGGACCTGCTCCAACAGGTCCATGTCTGTCCTGTGCTGAAGAATCAAGAGCTGGATGCAGCAGTGCAGGTGGGGTCTCACCAGAGCAGAGAAGAGGGGCAGAATCCCCTCCCTCTCCCTGCTGCCCACAGTGCTTTGGATGCAGCCCAGGACACATTTGGCTCTCTGGGCTGCAAGCACATAGTGCTGGGTTATATCCAGTTTCATCCCCCAACATCCCTGAGTCTTTCTCAGCGGGGCTGTTCTCCATCTGTCCATCCCCCAGCCTGTATCACTATACTGGGGGATTGCCCTGACCCAGATGCAAGACCTTGCACTTGTTGAGCCTCACTAGTTTTCTATGGGCCCACATTTTGAGCCTGTCCGTGTCCTTCTGGATGGCAAGAGACAATTTATATATGACACTTATTCTTTTATTCCAATTTATTATGTGATGAACCTAAATCTTGTTTAGTTTTATTAGTGCTGCTAATTATAACAAACTGTCACATTGCAGAATAAATTTTTTAACCTTTTCAGAATTTACATGAGTGACATAATTTTACAACTGAAAAGTAGGTAAAATAGGATGGCATCTTTCTGTACAAACATACAGAAGAATAGCAGTGGTCCCTTTCCATTTATTTAGGCCCTCCAGATGAAGAGCCTGAAGTTTGAACAGCTGTTTTGGGATGATTGTTGAAACACCACAGATACAACAGGAAATCTGTGTATTTTACAAGAAACATGAACAATATGAGGAGAAAGTGGATCATGATTACCTTTAAAAATACATTAATTTTTGGACCAATGTAACCAATTTAGTATATAAATTATGTTTTGCTGTCTAGAGAAACTTGACAAATTTGTTCTGAAGAGGAAAAGTTTGGCATATCAAGACTAGATCTGCTGATCTGATATCCTTGTGAAGCCTTTGTGATTTCACAAAGTCCTTAAAAATCATTGCTTTGTAATGTAAATGTTAAAAACTCAAAAGTAATTGGTGAACCAGAATACAGGATTCAAATCTGCTGGTTTTAGCTAGTCAAAAACCAGTTTAGGTTCCTTATGAATAAGTGGCTGGGAAGTTAGCAGCAGGATATCCCGTATTAGTAATTCCCAAATTATTGCTGCAAAACACCGAGGATTTTATTGTGTGGCTTTATGCTCATCTGAAATAACAGATTTTCCAGCTAGTTATTCATTTCACTTACTGAGGAAAAAAGCTTGGAGGTTTATTTCTTGACAGTACAATTAAAATTTCTTCTAAACCAACAACCACAGAAATAATCTATACTGGCAGAAAGATGCTTTGTGTGATAAAATTGCATCAAACTGTTCAATTACTCTGATTAGAGGTAAGACACTTCACTCCTTGTGCTAGACGTCAAAAGAAATACCCTAGAAGAATTTCAGTGTAGCTTAGTCTCTCCATGTTCATGCATGTACTGTAGTTACTGGAGATCCGAGCAGAGTTATGATGGTACATTGTAATCTTTATTTCTTTTTTCTATTACTCTTATGTTCCTGAAGCTGAATTACAGATTGCCGAAGCCGTTGCTCTTGTAGATACTCTTCAGAACTGGACAGTTTTAGATAAAATTATTATTCCTACAAGAAACCCCAACAAGAAGTTTGTTTTTGGCAAAGGAAACTTTCAGGTTTTGACAGGTAAGGACAGATCTTTCAGCACTGCATCCCTCTAAATGGAAGATTTTTGCAGCCAAACTATTCAAGGATAGGTATGAAAGCTGAAGAGAGGGAGAATTTTGTTTATCCATCATGCAGGTTTGCAAACAGACTTGATAGAATTTTGAAGGTTGCAAAAAGCAACACAGAATAGACATAACCCCTGCTCCCTGAAAATGTCTGAGGCAACTTAGACCGTAAGTTCATGTGATTGACATAAGTTAAACTGATGCTGTTCTTGGCACAGTACTAAATTAGCAATTACAACTGCTCTATGAACAAAGAATATGGTGCCATTTGATGTTTTATGAGCATTCTGCTCAGTGCAAAATGGTTTATAGTCTGGGCATTTTAAAAAGAGAATTGACATTTAACACTGTATTTTGTAATTGTTATCCATCTTTTAGAAAAGATTAAAAAATTGCCCCATGTGACAGCTGTCTTCTTGAATGTGGAAAGAATATCTTCACTAACAAAGGTAATTAAATACAATATCAAAACATATTCTTTACATCAGTATTGTTTGGAAGCTATTGATGTTAGGAGAAGTGGTCAGTTAAGATTCTGAATTTGCAAATGTTAATATATGAAGCACCAGGACTGAGTTTTGTTGAAAAGAATCTTAATACCTATTGCATTTGTCCAGTTGATATATACTTATATGTTTCCAGCTCTTGTGCATGAAATTTTCCAGCAGCTTAGTATAATTTCTTACAGACTCTGCTCCCACATTTGCCACTGGGCCTGTTTAAAATGTTGAAAAAGTTACTCAGTGTGGTTTTTACAAAATGATGGTGTTAACACAGCTTTTGTTACGAAGAATGTCAACATTTTAGATAAGCTATGTGCTCAAGTTTCTGTACTTATAATGGATAATTTTTTTTTTTTCCTATGCTGTGGATGCTGAATTCTATTTTGAATATGAGGTGTAAATTCAGAGCAAGCTTATAGTGGAATGTTTCAAATAGTTAAACTTTCATTCCTAACCCTTAAAAAGAAACATTGAGGGGTACAGCATACTTCAGTATTCTAACACTGTCAGTAAAACAACTGGTACATGAACCACAGATAGTCTTAGACAAACTGAAATAAAAACTTTTTTGGGTTTTTAGTATGTGCAGCATCATGCGGGGTGAAAAGTGTATGCAAATTCTGCATGCAAACATTAATGCTTTGCTGGTAGTTTTGAATGCTTTCCCTGATCATAAAATGAAGAAATGACAAATGTCTCTAATACATGGTTATCTCAAGTGCTTCCATTTGTTGATGAAAGGGAAGTTGAAAATGCTTCATTTCAATTTCCTAGTTTTTAGGAAAATTCTTTATTTTATAGTATGAGTTCTTTTAGTACTAGATTTGCTAAAAATTTTTTTCTTTTCACAAATACAGATCTTAAGAGCAATTAAACAGGGCTGATTCAAGAAAGTGTTTGAGAACGTGTATACAATAAGCATTCTGGATTTTAGAGATGGCGTAGGGGAGCTACTGCTTCCATACTTTAAGTGTCTTGCTGAATTAGAGCAAGGGTGAGGGGTTTGGGTTGGCTGGGGGTTTATTAAGTATTTCATTAAAAGCCTGCTATTAAATAATTTTCTTGCATTCCTCTCTATTTGTTTGCAAGTTTTAGTAATATTCCTTCTTTTCCTATGTTATCCCTATCCTTTCCCATTCCAGTATTTCATAATTATTTTTGACAAGGATTTAACCACTAACATTCTTGATTCTGAGATATGCTGTAAGACCCGTTGCAAGAATCTGTAAAGGGCAGTGGAAGGATTTTCACTGAATTTGATAGGCCTAGACATAAAGTTCTACTTTCTAAACTCTCTTTAACTCCTTTCTTTGTGGTTAAGGAAATTTTGACTTTGCATGCTGGTAATGATTGCCCATCCATTGCAAAGGAATCCTGAGATCCTCTGAGTTCAAGTGTCCATCAGCTAACTAACTGTACTTGCTGTGTAGGAGTTGATCTAGTGATACTGTGGGGGACAGAAGACATCTCGGTTGTTTTGTCTTACATGGCTAAAGAAAGAACTAGAAGGTGCCTGGGGCGTGAAAGTCTTTGACAGATACACCGTGGTACTTCACATTTTTCGTTGTAATGCCCGGACGAAAGAAGCAAAACTGCAGGTAGCATTGGCTGAAATTCCACTTCTCAGGTACCTCGAGCTGTGCAAATCACAGACTCATATCACTCACGTTTTAGTGACTATTTCTTTACAGTAACCAAATCCAATAATATTTACTGCAAAGAAAAAATACATAGGGTGTTCAGTGATTGATGAGAGCATGGAATTATTTACTATAATGTCATTATTTTAAGCTTCTTCAGTGCTGACAGGCAAAACCAGAATGTGTTCAATAATCTTACAAAATGTATTTCTCATGAAAAGGTCCCAGTTCGTTCTAAGAGAGAAGATGGATTGCAAGAATATGTGCGAATTGGATATGTGTATCCCATATATAAAATTGTTGAGTTTAATAAGGAAAGCTATAAACAAGGAAGATTAATTTATATTTAAATTTTCCATACGTGGCATAGAAATGTGTACATGGCAGTTGCTGTGAGTTGTGTGGATGTATTAGAGGTATCTTTGGCTCTCTGAAATTTCAGAATAGCAATTATAATTTACTGAGAGAGTTGTATGCTTTTTCAAGCTACAGTTGAGCCAGGAAAATCTGGATTTTTTTCTCCAGGCTTCTTTCCATGAGCAGGTTTTATTTACAATTCAGTCATTTAGTGGTTTTATTAGTACTATCAGAATACCACTACTCCTTCACCATTTTTAGGCATTTTTGTATAATTGGATTAAAGAAAATTGCTTCTAATTAACCGTTACTCTGCTGCCAGGTCAAATCTGAAAAACGAGGTGTCTCAGCGAGACCAGCAGAGAGGTGGTTCAAGATACATCATGGGCTCAGGTAAGGTCTAAATATTCTCATGAATTAGAAGATTTTTTTCTCCATAGCCTTCAAACAAATTTAGTTGCATCTTACTTTATTTGGAGAAGGTCGGGAGGAAAACAGTGTTCTGCATCTAATTAAACAAATGTACAAAAACTTACTGGGAAGTAAGTGAAATAATAAGGTTTGGGTCTGTACTGGCTCAGTAAGTGGTCATGGACAGACTATTTGCTGCCACAGGGATTGTTCACAAGTGTACATGGATGTTTTAGAGTGGTTAGCATATGTTTTATAATTACTTATTCACTTTCTTAGGCAAGAATATGTAGCTTTAGTGGCTTATTTTTAACTTCAGAAGCCCTAGTGCTAACTCACTTGATTTTCAAATATATCACTTGCTTTACAGTTCCCCTTGTAAACTATTCTGCCAATTATCCATTTGTACTTTTCAGGTGAAACATTTCTAGAAACACAGAATCGTGTCTTGAAAGAAAGAGAACTTAAAATTAAGAATGCCCTGGAGAAACTGAGGAGAAAAAGGGCTTTACTTAGAACTCAGCGCAGAAAATGCGAGTTCCCAATGATCTCAGTAATGGGCTATACCAACTGTGGTAAGCAAAACCTCCTGAAATCAAAACACAAAAGAGCTTATATGGTCTAATTTTTAATTAGAAACTCTAGCCAGAATCTCATTTGTGTGTGAATAGGCTTCATATTTTAATTAGTTTCTTTAATTGCGTAATGAGTATTTGTCAGTTAGGATATAGTTAGGAAAGCAAATTAAGTTGCTTGGTTTTTTCAGTCTGGAGAAATGCCTAGCACCTATTGTGCCAAAAAGATTTTATATACAGTGCTGAAGACTGCACTGTTAATGCCCCTTTATATGAATCTCTACTACTTGATCAGAATGGGTACAGAAAAGTACACGAGTGTTTAGATCACCATGGAAGCTTGAGGCACAGGAAGACAACAGAGAGTTGGCTGTTGATCTGAGAAACCTGCTTAAGGAGCACTGTAGTTTTTCATGGATTATGTGTAGTGTTCTGAGATGTGTTCCTAGGAGAATCTAAGTAAAGCTAAAGGGGTTTTTTCCGCTTTTTTTGGTTTGGTTTGATTTGGTTTTTTAGCTTACACAAGTGAATTTTTACACAAGGCATAAATAGACTTGGGATTAGACACTTTTTTCAGGTTGCATTATCTTAAGACAATTTCATTTTCTTGTTCAACTTCTTTAAAAAACCTACCTTGTACTAATTCTGTTATGACTTGTATACTCAAAGATTTGGATTATAGTTTATGTTTTTCTTAAATATCATACTTCCATACTTTTAAAACTGAAGATTCAAATATATATATATAATGGTTTTGTATACACATAACTGAAATACTTAAATTAGGCTATATACTGAGCACTTCAATGATTAATTATGTGAAATACTCATTGAGTCAAATAAATGTCTCTAGTATTAGGTTCATGAGGAAATGCCCAATAAAGGCCTCAGCCTAATAAGGTATATATTATTAGCAGTTCTGTTTATTTTTTTATTTAGCAAGTAAATTATTTTATTTGACAGCAGAAGCACTGAGGAGTGTGTAAGCGCATGCTTCCTAATGCTGTCATGGCAGTGCTCTTCAGAGAGTCTTAGAGGTGAGAAATGTGGGTAGGTCACTCTGCAGGTCAAATCAGTCTTTGATCATCCTGTGATTTCACAGCACAGCTGTAGATACCAGTATGTGATTACATATGTAACCTTAAACCCAATTCCAAGTTATAAAATGTAAGATTGTCTTTGGATTTCCTAACATCGTATAGATAACTGATCACAAGCTACAATTAAGTGACTAAAATAAATGTGAAAATATATGTTACATCATACATTTCACCTGAGCCTTGCAAATTAAATCTTACTTGGAATAAGCCATTAAAATCTTGTCCTTTTTTTATTTTATTAGGGAAAACTACTTTGATCAAAGCCTTGACTGGGGAAGCAGGACTTCAACCCAGGGATCAGCTGTTTGCCACTCTGGATATTACAGCCCATGCTGGCTATCTGCCCTCACATATGGCAGTTATTTATGTTGACACCATTGGGTTTCTGACTGATCTTCCACATAATCTGGTTGAGTCCTTTTCAGCTACACTAGAAGAAGTGGCTTACTCAGTAAGTAGTCGACTGTAAAAATTGAGAAATCCAATTAATTTCCTTTTAGATAATCCTCACCCCCTCAAAACAGGGGAAGTTAATTGACATGCTGTTCTTAGCAAAGTATCTGGCTGACTATAGTAATCTCCTGAGATAAGGATGTAAATATCTTAAAATAAACCAATTTTCTGATACTTTAATTATGCAGAACATACAGATACGAAGAGATTTCAGAAAGGGCTTATTTGGAGTATATGTGTCCTTCTCCATGATACTTAAACCAGATAAACCAGATTTTTCTGATAAAATATCTGAACAGTGCATCCAAGTCAGTCAAGGCTAGCTTTCCTGGGAGTTAAAATGAAATAAAGCCTCTGAAATGATCTGATTTTTACTTAAGGTTTCCTGTAGAACTACAAGGGGGTGATTGTGATGTGATGAAGGCGTTATGTAATAAATATAAAGATACTTTAGCAATTATTTTCTCATTATTTTCCCGTGTTATAACAAAGTGTAAAACTGCATACATACACACAGACATTCAAACAAAAAGCCTGTATCATGAAAGGTAATGAAATTCAGTGGTAGCTAGATGCCAGAATGCCACTAAAGATTAGACTTTACTATGTAATAGCAGGGCTTTCAAAACCTGGCTGAAACCATCCTGTTTGTCACTTACTTTGAAGTGTTAAATGAAAGGCAAGAAATTTACTTCTAATTATTTTTCAAAAGTTTAAAGGAATGTCTTGAGCAAAGATGATGAAACAATATGAATGCAAATGTTGAGTTTGGTTGCTTGGTTTTATCATGGCAAATATTGTGTATACACTTGAAACTGGTAACTTTTATACAAAGCTTTTTAAGTGAAGCACCAGTAATAGTATCCTGGGAGCTAAGCATAAGGATAATCTTCTATATTTTGAATGTAAAAATAGAATTACAAGTTACATGGAGGCGTTTTCCTTGTAGTTTTGAAACTTTTGCAGCTTTTATTCTTCTAGAAGTTTTTTTCAGAGACCACTCTTTTTAATCTCCAGTGCTTTTGAAGCCTTATTGTTACAAAGCCTTGGCTTTGAAAAAAATGGATCAATTATTTGAAATCTGATTCTGTAGCTAGCTTGATTGAGAACATTTGCTTCAGGTTTGTTGGAGGCAATTTGTTCTCACTAGAGGTGGAAGACTAAGCTGCTACAGATTTTCTTCCATCATGGTCTAAGAAACAGTAGTTTAATACTGTTTTAGTAGTTAATTTTACAATACTGATCTGCCAGTTTATTATCAAATGGATAGGAAAGTATTTTACATGAATTAGCAATGCAAAAATGGTATACAATCTTTCCAGCCTGGTAACTGGTGTTGTATATTGATCTTTGCTAGGATCTGATAGTTCATGTGAGGGATATTACTCATCCTGAAACCGTCCTCCAGAAAGCAACTGTTCTGTCAGTTCTGAGGAATCTTAATCTTCCTAGCCATTTACTGGACTCAATAATAGAAGTTCATAACAAAGTGGATTTGATAGAAAGGTAAGCAAGGGATGCTAAGTGTACTTAAACATTTCTTATGTTCTGGAAGCTTTTTAATTCTTAGTCTAGAAAAGAGATCCCACAGTTCAGAATATATTTAATAATGTTTCTCAATCTTTTACATATGTAATCATGGTCTGAGAAAGAATTAATTATCTCTTAATTACAAAAGAAATCACTTGAGTCATACAAGAAGTGGCCTCTGTAGAAGGTGTCATTATAAAGTAACTCAGTTAAATTGTCCGTGCTTGGAATATTATCACAATCTAATCTTCATGAACAAATGTGCTAGCAATTAATTTTCTTTCAGGTATAAACCCACTGAAGAAAATGCTTTAGCTATTTCTGCTCTGCATGGGCATGGTTTAGAAGAACTGAAACAAGAAATAGAGAAGAAAATCCTGACAGCAACAGGGAAGAAAATTCTAACAGTCAACATCAACTTAGAGGGACCTCAGCTAAGGTAAATAATTCTGCATTGTATGAAGGACTTGGAGAAATATGAAACACTTAGTCGTGCATGTCTTAAACTTTTTAAATCACATCATACTGATTTTAATCTGCATTAAGAATAACAGAGATAATTATCAATGTTTTGTGATCTATTGACAAAAATAGCCTCATTAGATAGACTTCACTGGAGAAGTGAAGTGAAGCACTTCATCTTTTGAAGTGTTATCTGGATAGGAACCTTTTGAGCTAGACCAAGGATCACATTTTGTGCAGCGTGTCATACCTTTAAGATGCTAATATGCTTTTACATTTACAGTTGGCTCTATAAAGAAGCAACAGTTCAGGAAGTAGAAGTCATGCCTGAAGATGGCACAGCCAGGGTGAAGGTGATCATTGGCAGTTCTGCTTTTGGCAGATACAAAAACCTCTTTCCCAACAGTAAGATTTTCATGTCATGAAACTGCATCCTGTTCTAGGAGAAGAAACTGATCTCGTCAAGAGGATGTGAAATGAAGTGAACGACCTGTTAGTCTCACTGGTGAATAGTTTGTTTTTCTTTCCCACTTGATGTTTTTGGAGCATTTTAGAAATGGACACTGTTTCAGAAAACTTCTGTGGAAACAATAGAGCTTTGAGCTTAATTTTGTCATCAAGTACCAGGAAAGCACTAAATTTTTTATGTTAAACCTGTTGTTGGCTATAAGCTGCAGACCTCAAAAACATGGAATGGCATCTGACCTAACCTTCAGAAAAGTACCGATTTTCTTACATCATATAAATAAAGCTTTTTACTGCCTTTTTCAGAAGAAAATAGTATTTATTATAGTTAAGGTGTTTCAGATGGTCTTCGGAAAAGGAAAGTTAGTGAACAAAATGTTCTTGGTTGTACATAAATAATGAAGGTAAATATGTATTCAAGCAGAATGCAGGAATGTAAGTAAAATAACTGCCCTGTCTTATTGCAGTGAAGAAAAAAAAATCGTAATTAAGGCATTAAATAAAGTTAGCTGTGAACATCTTTTACCCGTACAGTTTCTAGCCTACACTAATTTATCCACAATATCTATTACTATGTCAGTTCTTGGAGAAAACATTGAAGGTACAGCACACCTTTTCGCAGAGGAAAACAAAGGGAAAAAAAACCACAACTCCAATTTCCATTACTTACGGTATGAATTACTACTGGGAGCCAATAAAACAATATCTCAGAAAGGAGAAACCAAACTATTTCACGCCATATTACAGAGAGAGATCAAGTTTTATTAGAGTAACAAGGGTACAAAAGAGGGCACAAAAGATAGGCAGAAAAATTTCTGCAAACATTAGCAGACATCTGAATTCAGCTTTTGCATATAAAGTGCATCTAAAAAGTGAGGTATATGGATGACGTTGCATAGTGAACTTTACACAGTAAATGGTTTTATTTTAGTCCTGATGCTTGACATTTCTCTTGCTTTCATGATCATCTGTTATTACACAGTTCATTTAGAAAAACAGAATTAGTATGCGATGGGAAACAGCATAAACCTCTTAATTTTGACATATGCAAAAACTACTTAGTGAGAGGAAAAATAATTACAGAGCTACTAAAATAGCTAAATAAAAGACCAGGTGTGAAACCCCAAATAAGCATGATAGAAGCCAAGAATCTGTATTTCTAGGGCAGTTTAAGATAAGATCAGGAGTTTTTTCCTCAGTGTTTATTTTCACTGGAAGGCATACTTTGGCAACACATTGTAAAACGTTTCATTGCCACAGACAAACTGTGTAAGGGCCTGGTTTTGGTATCTTTATCCCTGCAGAACTGGCATAATTAAGTGTGCAAATACAATTAACTCTTACAAATCCTAAATAATTTTGTGGCTACCCTGTAAGGGAGCTCACAAATTATACTCAGCACACTGGTGTATATGTAAAATAATTTCAAATTGGATTGTGAGTACAGCACCTTGATATATCAAAATATTTTTTAACTGTTCCTTTTGTTTATTTAACACAAATGATGAAAATGACAAGTCAATGTCAGACTGATAGAAAAGAGTAAGAACTTTGGTTGTAAGTAGTGCAGAATATCCTTACAATTGTAAGAAAGATAAAATCTTACCACTAAATCATGCAGCTACTGACATATTCCTCCTTCTTAGTACTATGTAAAATAAGATTGAGTTCTTGGGACTTTTAGTATTGCCAGCTGCTACAGAATCAAAGCACCTCCAAAAACAAATTACACCTATACCATAGTTCTCTAGAGACTTCAGCAAGGTACACCTGCTCTCTTTTCTGTCCAAAGGCCTCAAAACCCTGGTGGTGTTGAGACCTTTTCCTAATAAGCCTTGAAAGCATTCCTGGTTTAAGTTAATTGGACATTTATGGGATTCAGGATGTTTACAGTGGGGTACAATAAATGCAGACAAATCCTTTTCAGCTTTTCATAGATTAAGAAACTGAGAATTAAATGCTATTTGTTCCAGTTCACTTTGACAGTGCAGTGGAGGATTAATTTTTGTGTTAAGTTCTATCACATCTTTGACAAAATCATTGTTTCCTATAAAGTCTCCAGCAATGATGTTAATACATTTTTTTTTTGGTCCTGGATACTGCTGCTTTATCCAGATTTTCAAGCATGGAAGACTCTGGAGTGTCATTTTCTTCAACGATCCAAATGGGTGTATGAGAATATACCTTAAATTTTCAGTAAGGTTAATCCCTGCTACAAAGAATTTTCCTGAAACAAAAATCAGAAAGTGACGCATTAAATATTCTTTTGAGGAGAAGAGAAACATCTCAGCATTGCATTAGCTTCACATCTCATTCCAGTGGGGATCATTAAAATACTAACTTCACACTCTTTCTGTATTGTTTCATGTCCCTACAACTGTTTCCCCTTGTTGCAACTTCATGCTGTAGTAAACAATTCCTGAGCCACGCTCGGTTATCGAAACATTCCAGTCTAGCTAAATTTGTCTAGTTATTCACGGCAGTCTAAAGGTTCTCCACAGATTAGTCCTCCTTTGTAAATTATGTTTGTTTCTGTGAGGGTTGGTTCCAAACACTTAGCCTTCCCCCGCGATGGATGGGAACACAGGATGCACTCACAGGAGCGTTTGCCTTCAGCTGGGGAGTGTGCTTCTGAAGCGGCTCTCCCCATCACCACCCTGTGCATTCACTTCAAAAGCTGTGTCAGAGGTTCTGAACTGAACCTCTGTCAGATTATACCACCAGCATGCTTGAGTGCTGCTGTTCAATGTGCAGCTACACCCTTCTCATACTGCTCTTGTATCACAGAATCACTAAGGTTGAAAAAGGCCTCCAAGATCATTGAGTCCAGCATTTGACCAAACACCACCAAGACAACTAAACCATGGCACTAAGTGCCACGTCCAGTTGTTTCTTGAACACTACCAGGGATAATGACTCCACCACCTCCCTGGGCAGCCTATTCCAATGCTTAACCACCCTTTCAGTGAAGAAATTCTTCCTGATGTCCAACCTCAACATTCCCTGGCAGAACCTGAGGCCATTTCCTCTAGCCCTGTTGCTGGTTGCCTGGGATAAGAGGCCAGTTTCCACCTTGCTACAACCTCCTTTCAAGTGGTTGTAGAGAGTGATAAGGTCTCCCCTGAGAGGATCCTTGTAGGGGCTTCCTTTCACAACAAGGCTCATGGAATGCACTTCTCTCACAATCTGTGCTGCCTAAAGCAACAAGCACTAGATTGAGGAAGCAGCCTCCTACCCATGAAGTGGGCACAGCTGTGCCAGCGACCTGGTCTGTGCTGAGCGCTCCCTTTCCGTGGGTCACATGAGCGAGGTGGCTGCCACAATTTCTGTAGTCTGTGCATGTGCACACACTGACACGTATCCACACCACCAAAGACAACATCGCACTCACCCAGGGGCAGGCAGAGCACTCAGCAGCCATGGGCACACAGCACACACAGGGTGGTTATATCTCATAAAGCTATGACTGCCCAACTTCCTACTTGTTTTGCATTGCTGTAAGTGCTCCTTCTCTCCTCCAATCGAATTCCCTGTGCCTACCTGGACGGCCCATCCACTTCATGCGCTCCAAATACCGGATAAGAGCACGAGTGGACGTTTTGTTTCCCCACCAGTATGGGATGGGAGGCCACAGCTCACAGTGCTTCTCCAGTTCCACATCCTCTTCATACGAGACTATAACCTGATGGCCAAGGTGCCACATGGTCCGCAGCGTTGGCACCACCTAAAGGGAAGCAGGCCCAGGCTGAAGTCAGCAACACAGCAGTGTTCCCAAAGTCCAAATACTGGTGTGTGACATCACCTTGGCACAGATTCTGTTCAGATAAAGCTTTTAAATGAGCAGCCCAGTAGGTGATGGGCTGGTCGACAAGCTGCGGGGCAATAGGACCCTGGGAGCTTCAGGAAATTCCTCCTTTCCTCAAACAATTCAACTATGATAATGTACATAACTCAAGGTCTTACACCTCCGTAATAGGAAACCATCCCTGTGTCAGCCCGCATGCACAAGCCACTGCTGAAAATCTGTTAGGGGAGGAAGATACAGACCATCTGCGACAGGAATGCAGACAGAGAGAAGCAGGAATCATTCTGGCAAATGTCGCATATTGATGCAAATTCGGCACAGTAACCATCAAAGAAAACTGAACTGCTTAAAACTTGGTAAGACTAAATGTGAATCACCAAGAGCTACATAAATTCTTATTTCTCTAAGTGGAAAGTTTCTGAAATTGGGATGCTCCAGACATTTTTAATTGAGAAAGAGAAAGACCGGAGTCACACACTTTCTCTAACAGATAGACAGGCTAAAATTTAAGTTAAATATAAGTGTCTCAATATGAAATTACATTTTCCAGCCTCAGAAGTTACTATTGGAGAGAACTGAGGCCGTCTGACTAGTTTTATTTGCAAAACCAACATATTTAACAGGCATTGTTTTTTCTAAGGATGTTGTGGTTAAAAACTATGTTTGCTGCTTGTGAAAAGGAAATGGTGGCTTTTTGATGTTCCAATTAGCTTACTAATTAAAATAAAAGCCAAAGGCACTCGAAAATTATTAATGTAAATATTTGAAAAAAGCTGAGGGTTGAATGAATCCCTCTCAGTTCATCCACAAAAGAGAGAATGCAAGCCCCCATTAGGTCGGAAAATATTGCAAAATTAAGGCACAAGCTACTCAAGCTACAAAACTTTGTGGTTGACTGAAGCCTTTGCTTTACTCCAGCTGCCTTTCTAAAGCTGGAAGGTCTTAAACAAACAAAGATGTGCAATAAAAGCAAAAAAAAATCTACCAGAGATGTGTATATGAACACAGGTGCTTATTTTGCAAACAAAGCAGAAATGAAAGTCTAACAAGGGATTTTTAAACCCTGGTAATCCAGATCAAAGGAAGACACCTTGAATAGTTAAGACAATTAAAATTTTAAATGCAGTGTAATATTGTCACACTGTGGCCTGTGCTAGTACTACATACAGACCTCACCTTAGCAGCTGCTTCAGAAACACTTTGACATTTAATTCTGTATGACAACAGAGATGCAGTCATGATAAACAGTAGGTAGCAGTTTATTTTAGTAAAAGTCAGCAAGCACTTGGATATTTGATGGTAAATCTAAATCTGTGATCCTGAAAAGTCCCACAGCTGCCTAACCTGCAATGGTACCGCTAGCAAAATTGGTGAGATCCATTGGCTGGTCACAAACCCCATAGAAAGTTTTCCTACTTCAGGGAAGTACTTGGTTTGTCTTTTCTCCAGTTCCCTTCCTCCCTCCTCCTGGACACAACTCAGAAATGTTCTTTCTTCAGTGAAGTGCTCTCAGACCATTCTTTCAATACCTTTGTTCAACAAATCATCATCAGCAGTTTTCCCCTTCTGCAGTTATTAACTTTTTTCTTTTTAAGAGCTGGCCATGTGTCTGAAAGCAAATTTGACCACTTTCTCCAGTATCTCTGCTCATCCACAACTTACACACTCAAGTTATTCGGGGAAACAACAAAACAGTGTCAGTCAGGTCTTCAGTTATTCAGCTGAGGCCTGAATATTCAGAATCCCCTAGTTTTGCTGAGAATTGTTCTATTTTAACTCTGCTGTACAAAATGCTTTGAAATGGTAATACTCACACGTTACTGATACACCAGCTTCAAAGGCTGAATTTGAATCGCAAACAGGGTCATCATTCTCCTGTACCACTCACATCTCCAGAGAAAACCCTCTGTTCCTGTGCATCTTTGAAATGTTAATTGTTTAACTACTAAAAGCTCCCACACCTTGTGAAAAACAGAGGGAGCTAAAAGTCTCAACTTCTAAAATCTAGCAATCAAATATTTTTCTGATTATTTAAATTAAGGCTTTTCTGGAGGTTTGGGTAACTGGAAGGCTGGGTAGGAGGTGAGCTCCAGGAAAGTCAATGCCACCAGAAATGCACTGAGGGCAGAGATGCTGTTAAGAGGGGCCTCAACAAGCTGACAGAAACCTCATGAAGCTCAACAAAAGAAAACATGAAGTCCTGAACAGACTAACCCCACACACCAGGACAGACTGGTGGCAGCTGGCCAGAAATCTGCTTAGCAGAAAAGGACCTGGAGATTCTTGTAGACATCAAGCTGAACATGAGCCAGTAGTGTGCCCACTTGGCAAAGGTCAGCTGTGAAGTGGGCTGTATTAGCAGCGGCACAGACAGCAAATCAAGAAAAGGGCATCTTCCCTTCTATTAAGCAGTTGTGGGACTGCAGCTCAAGTACTGTCTGCAGCTGGTGCTTCCCCAGTACAAAATAGTCATTGACGAGCTGGAGTGAATCCAGCAGCACACAACCAGAGTGAGCAGAGGCTGGAGCAGAGGCTGGAGCATGACACACAAGGACAGGCTCAGGGAGCTGAGTCTGTCCAGCATGAAAAGAGAAGATTGGACAGGTCTTACTGCTGTCTGCAAATACCTAATGGGTAAACATAGAGAAGACTCCTCAGACACGCACAGCAAAGGATGGAAGTCAGCAGACACAAGAGATTCTGATCAGACAGAGAAGGAAAACATGGTTACTGTAAGAGTGGTCAAATGGTGCATAGAAAGGTTGTAGAATCTCCATCGCTGGAGATATTCAAGAATGAACACGATGCAGCCCAATGTAACTTTGAAGCTGGTCTTGCTTTGCATGCTGGTGTTGGACCAGATGACCTCCAGAGGTCACTTCCAACCTAAACTACTTTAAATAGAAAAAAATTAATTTATAATTATTGCTGTGAAAAGGCAGAAAATGGATTCTTTATATTCTATAAATATGTAACGCAAACAACTTTTCTTTTTTTTTCTTTTGTCTTTCATTTTCCTTTCTTTTCCTCTCTTTTCTCTCTTCTTTTCCCTTTCCTTTCCTTTCTAAGAAAACTCAGACAGGACAATGGATGACAATTGTCTCTACTATTGTCCCACAACTCAACAGACATAACAATCAAATTTAATTCCCTCCTCCACACTGTGAAATGTAGGTTTGCTTTATCTCCTCAGTTCTATTACATAATGACCTATCTCTGATGCAGCAAATGGTACCTTTCCTAGGTTAAAAACACGGTGAAAATAAAATATATCCAAAAATTTGGAATCAAAGATCTCGCTGTGATGTATCATTCTTTAAAAAATGAGAAAAAAAGGATCTCATACTTACATTTCTAGGACACAGTTTACACTGGAAAATCTCCTTTATACAGGCAACAAGATGATTATGAAGTCTCTTGGTTAATCCATCAAAATTCCTACAGGCTATGATAACAACTTCCTGAGGATGAGTTTCTAACCACCTCAGTATTTCCCACAGAATATCCTACAAGAAAGAGGTATGGCAGCTTAGAAAGTTATCTGTGCTATGCAGGAGAAAGGACATAAAATCAACACAGCAGCGATGGTGGAGTAGATTCACAATCGTAATTATGAAAAACAGTGTTTTCTCAAAAAAGTAAGTGTTTCTGTAATTATATAGGGCTTTTAATGCCTTCTTCCCTTTAATAACTTCTCTCCTTACCGGGGAAACAGGAATGCCCTGTGTATCATCCTCGGACAACACAAGATAAGCCCCAGAGCACTAGGCATGTGGTAGGGGATGGGCATTGGAGAGCAGGCACAGAGTCTGGTTTGAGGATGAGGAAATGATTGATGCTCCAGCAGCACATGCAGCTGCTGAAACTAATTTCCAGCCCTGCTGATTTTCTCTGGTTTAAAGTCCTCACAAAAGAAAAACAGATAACCTACTCAGAAGACCTTGAGCCAGCATTATCAGACTGTGACGGCCCTTAAATTAAAGAAATGGCACTGGTTTTATAGTCATCACAAAGGTAAGGAAAATACCTGCACAGTAACAGTTGTGTAAACCATATGCACGAAGTACAAATTCATAGATGGATCATTAGCCTTGTGAGCAATCCTGAAATCCAAGTATCTAACTCCAGCCTCAAGTTGCTCAGTCACAGTCAGGACCTGAAAGGTGAAACAGAAGACAAAGGTCCTGAGAGCTTGAAAGAGATTTGGTTTTTTAGTTAAAAGAGGGGTACAAAGTTAGCCCTATAGCATTTTTCACAGGTCTTTCATATTTAAAATGTCACTATATGGCACCAACTTGCAACTCTGAAGGATTTTGCTCTCTGACAAGAGGGATTCCAATTTACCGGCAGCATATACTGCAGGTACAGATTAGATTAGTTTCAGATCGTTGCCCCTGTTGTGTTATGAAAGTTAAAGATCAATTAACCTGTGCATAAATACATGATTGCTCTTCACACAACTATTCATTTAAAAAACAACTGCAGGATCAGCACCTCAGAAATGCTGTATTTATTTTATTAGATCAAAGACTTCACCATGGTTGTCTCTGCAGACCTCACACATCCTCAACAGAAGGAAAAACAAAAATAGAAAAAACTACTGGCTATTGTTCTTTTTCAAGATAAAGTTTCTTACAAAGTTTGAATTAACCTGTAGAAGTCCTACAAACAGAGGCACTCCTCTTGTTCCACTTCCCTCAGAGCTCTTCCACTGGATTTGAGGGCTGAATCAAACAGGTGATAAAGCTGTTTCCAGGCCAGAAAGTCCCAAACTGTTTATCTTTTCCTTATATCAAGATTCTCTTAGCATAAGAAAATAGAGTCAATTTAATTAAATATGTTGAAACCCTAATTTGTCTCAGTTCAACCTGCTAGGGATAAAAATTTAGGTTTCAGAAACCATACATGGTACTGACTTAAGTCAGAAAGGATTCAATGAAAGCTAAATCAGTAGAAGACATTGCTCTTGAATATCAAAATTCATAGCTTTAGCACTGAGACAGAGCTTAAGACACATGGCAGGATGCTCACCTTGACTAGTTTAACCCCGTAACTTCCTGTTCTTTGGACATGAATTTAGCCTCCCCAGACTGTGTCCAAGGGGCCAGGCTGGGACAGAGCCGCCCCATGTGCCCTGGGGTCCAGATGGTGCAGTGGGTCTGGCCAACAGCTCCTTCTGTGCCTGCCTGGTGTCCACCAGGCTGAAGCAGTTGAAGGAACAATCCATACCCCTTTGCTTGGAGCATGTTGAATATGGAAGTACACACGGCTGTAGGTCATACATAACCTTCATGACCAGAAGGAGCACCAGATGAAATGGCTGCTCTGAACTGCCCTTTAGATGAATTCAATTCTTTTCTGTTGACTACACGGGAAAACTAGACAAATTAGATTCTCTAATTAGTCACCTGGGTTTGGATACTGAATTAGGCAGTGTGAACATTGCCCCCTAAAGGGCACAATTTAAAAGGAAGCCCTGAGGAACAATGTTGCTCAGTACTTCAATCTCAGACAAGGTATCCAGGGCATGACTGGAAGTCACATGGCCATCACACAAGAAACATCTGGGACTCTAGACTGACAGGCACAGCAGTTGGGGCTCAAGCAGGCAACTCCCAAGCACTGGGCCATCCAGGAATCTGTGGATCCTACCATCAGTAGGGCTCCATGGTGTCTGTTCTGGATACCAATGGGTGGAGTCATCTCTCCACACAGATAACTGGAGCACCACAGAGCTAAGGAGGGGCAAGATTGTAGCTGTGCCTCTTCCCTATCAGCACTGGGCCACTTCCTGCTTGTCACGCTGG
This sequence comes from Falcunculus frontatus, assembly GCA_013398115.1. Taxonomy (NCBI): domain Eukaryota; kingdom Metazoa; phylum Chordata; class Aves; order Passeriformes; genus Falcunculus; species Falcunculus frontatus. Next base: position 66,841 of record VZRV01005804.1, read on the forward strand.
GTTCAGACCAGAAAATTACTATAATGATGTTAAGAGATTGTTTGCCACCAACAGGGTCACTCTGCCAGCCAGAAACCCACAAGTCAGGAGGTATCTAAATCTTTCATTGGCTGAAGTCCCCCCCAAAAAAAAGCAGCTCAAGATAAACAAGGATCTGTGCTAAGCAAGTGCCCTTCCACATCAGCTCATCATGGCCAGTTCACATTTGATACCTGGTAGTGTCTAAGATTCCAGTTTGCCAGAAATGCTCAAACACAACAAAATAAACTTTGGCATGCTTATTGCTATTTATCAATTATTCAGTTTTAATTCCCTAATCATGAACTACACCTTCAATAAGAACAAAACCAAAGATTTTTAGTACCTCTCTGATGTCAGGAAAGTCTGTTCTTTGGAAGAATCTTCAAAAGCTGTAGCTTAAATCATGATCCTCAATTTTGTCTTTAACATAGATTTGTAAGGAACAAAGACATAACTACTACCTTAATATTTGCACATCTAAAAAAATTAACGAAACCTGACGTGATGGACCGCACCTTCATTCCCTTAATCTTTATGGGAAAAAAATCCCTTCAACAAGGGATTCCTCTGTCTCTGCTGCTGGGTGAAATACCAAGTAAAGATGGGGAAAACAACTGACAACTCACACAACAGTGATAACAAAAATTACAAGCAGTACCTTCTGAACAAAGTGCAAAAGAAAAAAACCTCTGTTGATTACATTAATATTAATTGTTATTTACCACAACAATAAACATGTGAAAAAGGGTTTCTACTACCAAGTAATCAGCTTTAACCAACATCTTCGTTTAAGTATTATCCCTGCCTCGCCTGCATGCTTTTTCCCCAGAAAAGATGATCAAGTATGCGTGGCTCCTATCTCATACTCCAAAGTGCTGGATTTAGATAGGGAAGAGTAATTTTCTTCATATTAGCTGGAGTGGAACTGTGGTTTGGATTTGTGTTGGAAACAGTGTTGATTACACAGGCATGTTTTCGCTATTGCTGAGCAGTGCTTACACAGAGTCAGGGCCTTTTCTGCCTCTCACCCCACCCCACCAGCGAGGAGGCTGGGGGAGCATAAGGAGTTGGGAGGAGACACGGCCAGGACACAGCCAGATGACCCCAAGTGACCACAGGGATATCCCACACCATAAGGAGCCATGCTCAGCATATAAAGCTGGGGGGAGAAGAAGAGGGGGACTGTTCAGAGTGATGGTGTTTATCACACTAAGACACCGTTACACGTGATGAAGCCTGGCTTTCCTGGTGATGAATGAACACCTACCTGTCCATGGGAAGTGGTGAATTAATTCCTTATTTTGCTTCGCTTGCACCTGTGGCTTTTGCTTTACCTATTAAATGGTCTTTATCTCAACCCACAAGTTCTCCAGCTTTTTGGCTTCCAGTTCCTTTCCCTATCTCACCCAGGGGCAGCGAGAAGCAGCAGTGCAGGACTGAGTTGCTGGCTGGGGTTAAACCACAACACCCAAGCATGGCATCTCATGAGAGCACAGACTTCTGGGCAGCAGGCTATTCTGTCATTGTACACTCTCAGCCCTGCAGCACAAGCTTCAGCTTTGCCAAGGCAAGAGGAGAATGCCAGACAATGGTTACCTGTGTTGTAGACCACTTCATGATAATGGGGTGCACAATGCATGGCAGACATTTGTTTAAAAACTTCACCAGCTTGGACTCATTGCCACTAACAGCAGAGCTTTTATCCAAACAGTAGGTCATAGTGTCGTGACTCCCTGTAGAATACAAAAATAAATGTACAGAAAATCTCATTTCTTAACTAGTCAAGACCACATTCCATGGCTACATTTCATGTCCACACCTGACAGGCCACCCTATTTGTGAGCCACACACCTACACTGTCTGAGAACCTCTGTAGTTAGGCAAAAAAGGTGGTATTTTCTTCAGAGGTTGCTCACCTGACATTAATAAACTTAGTGTGAAATCCTTGTGAAGGCACCGAGACTTTTCAAGAAAGAAGTCCCCATCTAAACTACACATCACTGTTGTTTGCCCCAAACCACAACAAAATGGTCTGTTTCAAATGGCATCTTCCCTCGAAGTAATTCTCTTGATGTATAAACACTTTTTTTTTTCAGGGAATAAATAGCTGAAGGCTGAATTTATCTAGAATTTGTCCTGTTTTCAGCTGTCCAAATGCAGGATTTCATTCTCCAATACCCTCATTTCTGCACAGGAAAATATGATTGAAAGTAGAAATTCATCTTCTTACACCTTTGACTGGACCAACACTTAACTTGGCATTTTAAACATTTATATCTTAAATACCTGGTAAAAACGTCCTCCTGAACTGAACCTCCACCTCCCCTACAAAAACAACAAACAAGGTGGATGCTTGAAGGTTTCAGAGGCAAATCCAACTCTTAAGTTTATGAGTGAAAGATGAACAAGATCCTCACCTGATGGACTTCAAAAATGACCTGATTCTTTCCAGCACAGGGAACTCCACAGGCATCAGAGCCAAGAACAGCCTGCACAAATATTTTATTTCCTTGAAGTCTTAATAAATCTGACACATCTCTTGCATCATGTTTAGATGAAACTGTTGCAATTCACAATTTCTTCAGGAGACGTAACTAGTGATTTTGCTAGCTTTTCTGTTCCATTATTTCTTCCAGTTTTATAAAGCATCAATAAGAAAAGCTAACAACTCTGTGAAGTGACTTGCTTGGATCTTAACAGAGTATCTGCAAAGAATCTGCTTATCATTTTGGGGTTTAAGTCTTCTGTCAAACTAATTGTTCACTGGTGCTCAGAACTGCTTTCTTGAATTGTCAGTCTTACTGGTGGCAGTGGTAATATTTCTACTAGACAAAGTAAAAAGGATTGGTTTGGAAACAAAAGTTCTTTGAAACTGTCAATAATAGTTTGATGTCTCACTCCATTTTTTCACCTTCTAAAAGCCATTTTTTATCTATTTTACTGCTTTAAACGACCAAACCACACTCATTGCAGATGGCAGATCAATATTGAGGGCATGTAGTAAAAGAAGTAGGTGTTAGAAGATGTTAGAGTCAAACTATTAAATACCCATGGACCAAATCCAAGTTTGAGAGAGATGAGCAGGATTCCATTGAAGGGTGTTGCATTTACAGATGCCAACCAGCAAACGGAGAGTAATCTTTTACTCACGAGTCTTTTGTGATGTCAGTGAGATACAGTAATGAAAGGAAGATGGGTACATCCATGACACAACACATATGATGCAAAGATAGTGAGCTAGCACCAAACCAAGTAGCTCCAGACCTTGAAGCAACACCTCCCCAGCAGCACTGTGCTTATTCTGGTGCAAGCACAACACTAATTAGTGAGATTTGCCGCTGTCTCTTCATCATGCTTTCAGAATCCACTCTGTCATGTTTCTTCCATGCCTTCTATGAGATAAACTTCCACTTCCAAACTGGGCTTCCCCCAGTCATTGCTCCCTCTGGAAACCTGCCAGAGCTGTCTTGACCTGGTTGGTCTTGATCTGTTTGTGTTCTGACTTGGGCTAGATTTGTAGGTCAGCTGGACAGACACCAAAATATTCCAAGCTAATAGCCTGCAATGCTCTATAAAACTCCTCTAATGTTTGCTGAAAGGGACTTGCCTTCAACTGTTCTTCATGCCTATTCTCCCTGCAGGCATATTCACAAGAACAACAAACATTTGCAAGAATAACAAGGTCACTCTTAGGAGGAGAGCCAGGAAGTCAAACAAACCCCTCAGCAGGTTCTCCACTTTCTAGGATGGCCGAGAAACACCAGGTGAAAGTCTTATAGAAACAACATGGCTCCTTTTCCAGCAAAACAAAATCCCATTGAGTGTGCTACTGACTTTTTGAAGGACTTTTGCAATAGCAACAAAAAAAAAAAAAAGAGAAAAAGAGAAGACTAATACCTTCTTTCTTCAGTCATAAGACAAATACATATTTTCTTTTTTCTTCTCTTGATGGTTAAATAAGAAATCTAGAAATTTTTTTTTAGCACCTGTACTGGTCCTCTTACATAGGCTTTATCCTAAACAGAGATGTGCTTGTTTTGAAGTTAGCATCAATTCAAATTACATATCTAAGAAGCCACCATGAAATAAGTTTCTGGGTTTCAGTTTTAACTGGAACTCCACACTCCATTAGTTCACAACTAATGGGCAGAAAAAAACCAAAACACTACAGTTCTTGGGTTCTCCCAGGGCTCTACCCACTGAAGACAAGACTTCCCACTAAGTACATTCCTTTCCTAAAATTAACCTATGATCCTGTGGCTGACATAAAACATTCATCTACACGCTGTGCTGCTTTCCACCCAAACTACCTACTGCATCTACAGGTGTGAGAGAAAACATGGGCTAGATTTTTCTTTAGTACCATTTTTGATGTGGAGGCAAAGGGAATCACTCAAGAGCTGATGGTCCTCCAGTGAAATCACATTATACCATAAATTTTTTTGACAGAATGAGAGGGGGAAAAAAATCAAGGCAGCAGAAAGAAGCAATAATATGACCTAAGAAAGGTTAATGATACACAGGTGTCTTGGGGTGACTTTATGATGTGTATCCCCTATCATCGCTTTATGCCCGGATATGATTCCTGTGCCTTTCTGTGCCTTTAAACTGAGCCCAAGAGAGACGGAGAGCGATGATAGGGGATACACATCATAAAGTCACCCCAAGACAACAGGTATCATTTAAATGCCTTTACACATAATACAATAAATCCAGTTTTTATAAGCCAAATCATGTAGAAAAGTAACACTCTACATTAATAAAAACATGTTAATTACAAGTCTCAGTTTTCCTTTTTCTGCAACTTCACAGCCTCTTTCAGACATGACAAAGAAACAAATAACAAGGTAAAATGTTATTTCTCCCCTTCTGCACACATTTTATTATATAGGAAGTCGCAAGAATTAATTAGGAAAATTTTATCATTGCCCAAGTAAGTCAATCCTCAGATTATTAATAGTATCTCACAAGATGATGCAGAGGGACTGAAAAAAAGTGCCTCTTTCTTTTCATTTCTAAAAAACAATAAAAAATTCCATTTTTACCCCTCCCCTCTAAGAAACCCCAAACATTACAGACCAGCATTATTCACATAACATCACACAAACCCTCCCCCACACACTGACTCAAATAATAAACAAAGCCACCCTGAAATGGGACAAACAGGATATTCCAATGCTTAAATGCCAAGCCAACAAAACAGTGGAGAACAAAAGTTAATCTTTACCTGGAAGAGCTAAGTTATAGAGGGGAATATCCCAGAGCTTCTCTGGTAACTGTGACATCCATTGACCATTTTCATGGCACACGTGAACAAAGGTTTGCAAAGGGCCTTCCATTGGTATGTGCTCTGGGACTTCATAGGGTAGTCTGCGAGGGAAAAAGAAAAGAAAAACAATAAACCATTCCATGTACTGCAGCTGAATTAATGGCATTGTACCTGTGTAAGACGGATTTATAGATGTTAGAAAATGCCAACCCTTCTCTCAAGTAGTTGCAGCAAAATGTCAAGAGCTTATCAGCCAAGACATATGCTGCTTTTGACAACACTGTCTCCCAGCACAATGCCAAAGGGTGGGTTACAGCTTCAGGCTTGCAAACTGACCAAGTGAAAGAAAAAACAGAGCCAAGACAAATATACACAGTTTCTCCACTGGTATGGAGAAATTACTGTCTGTATTGGCTATTGTGAAATCACAAGGAGTACCTCCCTCCAGTGTGAAACTGCATCCATTCCTTTACCCTTTGCAGACCCAGGAGCACAGCAAGGGGACTGATGGCAGGGCTGGGACAGGGGCTGGGTCCGCTACCCTCAGGTCTCTGGAGAACACTTACCTTGAAGGATCAAATCAGGTGCCACAAGAGTACCCCTATGAAAAGCCTTTACAAAGATATCAGGACACTCAATTTGCAGATCCTGCTGCTCTGGGGTCAAAGAGGAAAACTTTTCTCTCCTTATTCCCAGTTTGGAGAACACCAAAGGTGTTTTTATCACCCCTATGAGTCCACGATCATAAGTATTTCAGTTTGGTCTGACCTTCCTGAAACTACTTTGGAACTGTTCTTCTCTGGGATCTTCTGCAAAATTTGCAGTGGTCATGCCAGGAGTGCCAGTGGATGAAACCCAGATGAGAAATCATGGCATCACCAGGGCCTACTAGAGTTATCCTGTTAATTTTTCATTTAATGATCTCCTGGACTATGCAGAACACAAAAATAAGCTCTGTGTTTTGGGGTTTTTTTTCCTAGGATGTTCCTAGTTCAGGTGGTAGTCTGGGGATTAGAGCCTCCCTTCTTTTCACTGCTTTCAAGGCTTTATTTTGTCACAGCTAGTGTGAGAATTTCTTTAAGATCATGGCACAGTGATTACCATCATTAGTATCACAGCTCCCTTTTTAATCCTTTTTTTAAAAAGCTGTCAATATAAATGATTCCTTCTTGTCTGCTACAGCAATGACAGTCAGATATGTATTTTTGCAGGTTTTGTACCCTGCAAACACCCTCAGTGGTCCCTGGTCCCTTTTGCTGCATCTTAGTACATTCATTCAAGATTGCTTCTCCTGGGTTTTTCCTTACATACTGGAAAGCTTATATGAAGAACATTTCCTTAAACATGGTGCAATAGATTTTTTTTCTTTTGGCAGTCACATAGGGTCATCTGAAAAGCATCTTTAGGAACTGCATTCCTAAGTTTTATGTCCATACCACACGTAAAGATACAATCTGTTTTTATACCTGCCAATGATCATAGCATCACTTGCCCAGCCTACCTTGCTGTGCCTTCAGTGTGTCTTTGAGTTGGTGTCTCTGAGTACAGTCACCCCAGTTTAGATTAGAATGGGACCATGCCAGCAGAGGGAAATGCCTGGCACCCCTGGCGCAGTGACACAGGCTGCACGTGGCTGGGGTGTAACCTGGGGCTTCCTCCTGGTGAAGAGCATCTGCCTCTGAGGTTATCCATAGACACAAGGCCTTTGCGTAAGCAGGGGGAAAGGGGTTTAAACCCTCTCTTGCTCCTTTTGTCTCCTTCTTTTATAAAACAGGTATTTGATGGGCCTAGTGACATCCATAGATTTATTTAGGGAAAAAAAGTGCAGATTCTTTTTGTCCTGCATAAACAAAGGGTCTCTATATGACACATCAGCTATTTTTATTCTTGGAAAGATGTTCAGATCTCAGGCAGATCGACTCACCCATCCTCTGGCTCTGCACTTCAATATGATGAGCTTCTGTCCCCCACAGAACCCTGTTCAGACAATAGATGTCTGCAGCTCATTTTGTCACCTTTTTCTGTGTTTCATGCTTCATCAGACTGCACACCACTGCTCACCCATGGCTGCTCTGCTCTAGTCTCTGTACCAAGCAGTATCAGCGTGGACAGGGGCTGCAGGTGCTTAAAAGAGCATTGCTGTTTAGTAGTTGCAAAAGACTGGATGGTCCCTCTTCTTCTCCAGCTCTGAAACTGACAGGAGCTGTGAGGCTGCAACACCCCAGCATATGGCAGCATTTATGCAGGTCCTGCATGCAGACTAGAAACCTAACTATAAGCACTGCTTTTCCTCTTTTTTGAGTGGGGATTTGTAGTTCCCTTTCCAGAGCTTTGGGGCTCTCCAATTCCCCAAAGCCACCCATGCTCCCCCAGAGCAGGCACCCATCAACCCAGGGACCCATAGCAAGACCCTTTAGCCCTGCCGGGCAGTCACACCTTGTCCTGGCACAGGCTCCTTTGCACCGACAGCACCCCCAGGATGCATCCAAGGGTGCAGGTTTGCCTGCTGCCACTCTCTCCTCCTGCCATGTGCTCTCACTGCCTTGCTTGGGCTAACACAGACACAGCCTCACAGCTGACAGAAAAAAGCTGGGTTTCTGCCATGCTGGTCCCTTTCTCCAGTTCACCACAGAATCAGGATAGCCCAGCACTGGCATCAAGCCCTGCAATTGCCTTTGCTGAGCTGTACAAGAGACCCCTTGACATTGCCCAACTAAAGCTCATGGGCAGCAGGTTCTCAGCTTGGCACAAGCTGCCTTCAATGCCTCAGCTCTGCGGGACCAGGACACTTCACAAGGAGTGTCCTGATGCTGGGCCTGAGGAAAGCCAGCAGAGAGCAGAAACAGCAAGACAAGACCAAGACATGAAGCGGTCCTGCAAACAGAGACATGTGCGAGATTCACATCTCATTCTCCTCTTCTTCTTCCACAGTACCCTGAGACTGGGGATGGCAGCCACTGGCAGTGCATGGCAGGAGCTGCACCATGGCCATCTGCTGATCAAGTCCTGTGCAAAAGTGACTGGACCAGGTTTTGTCCTGCTCCCCCATGCAATGCAAAGCCCTAAGTGTTCACACTGCCACCTCTAAACTCAGCTGCTGCCTTGTGCTTGAGGGGCAGCCTTTAGGGAGAAACCAAGGCTTGCCTGGAGAAATGAAACTACAACCATTAGCTGCTGCCTCTCATGAGTAAATCCTAAACTTCACAAATGAGAACTGTGTCTTTTTTCCCCTTTTCCAGACAGGTAAGTCCACCCTACACACAGTACTGTGATAAACTACGGTGTTGGGTTTGCAAAGCAAGGTGTTGGTAGTGGTGGAGGCTACAGAGGTGATTTCTGTGAGAAGCTGCCAGAAACTTTCCCCATGTGGAACACAGCCAATGCCAGCTGGCTCCAGGGCAGACCTGACACTGGCCAAGGCTGAGCCTGTCAACAACAGCGGTAGAGCCTCTGGGATAACAGATTTAAGAAGGGGAAAAAAATTGCTGTGCAACAGCAACAGCAGCCAGGAAAAGAGGAATAAGAAGATGTGAGAGAGACAACTCTGCAGACACCAGGGCCAGTGTAGAAGGAGGGGGAGGAGGTGCTCCAGGCACTGGAGCAGAGATTTGCCTGCAGCCCCATGGTAAAGACCATGGTGAGGCAGCTGTGCCCCTGCAGCCCACAGAGATCCATTCTGGAGCTGAGTCCTCCACCTGCAGCCTGTGGAGGGCCCCATACTGGAGCTGCTGAATGCCCAAAGGAGGCTGTGATCCCATGGGAAGCCCATGCTGGAGAAGGCTCCTGGCAGAACGCATGGCCTCGTGGAGAGAGGAGCCCATGCTGGAGCAGGTTTGCTAGCAGAACTTGTGACTCCGCGGGAGGGACCCACACTGGAGCGATCACAAAGAACTGCAGCTCTTGGAAAGGACTGATATTGGAGGAATTTGTGGAGAACCATCTCCCATAGGTGGGATCCCACACCGGGGCAGGAGAAGAGTGTGAGGAGTCCTCCCCCTGAGAAGGAAGGAGGAGCAGAGACAATACTTGACGAACTGACCTCAGCCCACATTCCGCATCCCCCTGCGCCTCTGCAGGTAGAGGAGGTAGAGGAAATCAGAAGTGAAGCTCCAGTTAGCAAGAACGGAGGGGTGGGGGGGGCAGGTGTTCTAAGATTTGCTGGTTATTTCTCATTACCTTACTCTGATTTCATTGGTAATAAATTCAATAATTTCCCGAAGTTGAGTCTGCTTTGCCTGTGATGCTACCTGATGAGTGATCTCTCCTTATCTTGGCCTATGAGCTTTTCATTACATTTTTCTCTCCTTGCTGAGCACGAGAGTGATAGAGAGACTCTGGTGTGCACTTGGCTTCCAGTCAGGAATGACCCACCCTAAATTCCCTCGCTCCCCTTGTTCACATCATCTGTCTGACCTTCCTTGAGTGCTCTGCATGCAGGCAGCAATTACATTTTGAGGACTTTACCGGGACGCATACAATAAACAAGCAATAAAACATGCAGACGTGCAAAGCCGCTAGAGATCACCATCCTCCAGCCCCAGGACACCGAGAGCATCGGGTTGATTGTCCCTCGCCCGAGCTGTGCCCCGCCGGAGCGTGCCTTGCACGCCCAGCCCCGCCGGCCCGGAGCGCTGGGACACGGCCAAACCCCGGCCAACGCAGTTCCGGGACGGAGATATAATTAAAGAACGATTCATGATGACATCTGTAAAACATATGTTGCAGCCGACCCAGAAGCTGAAAAAACCCTCACGGGAATTATAGGAAACCCTGTGAGGAGAAGTACCCGAGCAGCCCCGGCAAGGAGGGAGCCGCCGGCCCCTCTGGGGCGATGGGTGCCAGGGGCTCCGCGGCCCTGCTGCCCCCGCCTGCCGCTGCCGGACCCCCCGAGGAGCCGCATCCCTGCCTCCCTCCCTCTCCTTCGCAACTGCTTTACTCACTCCGAGGAACGATTCCGTTTCCATGTCGGCTCCTCGGGAAGCCGTGCGCACCCCAGCTCACCCGGGGCCCCGCACCGAGGCGGGGCGGAGCTGCCCCGCCCGGCTCAAGTGGCCGCAGGTTTGAGGAAGGTGAAGAAGGGGCGGGAGTGATGAAGAAGAGGAGGAGAAGTGGTTGTGGTGAAGTGGCGCTGCCCGAAGCGCAGAGCCGCTCTCTGGATTGACGGGGCATTGCTCCAGGAGGAGCCTGCGGGCAGGAACAGGCGGCGCAAGCGCCAAGTAGCAGCGTGTGCCATGCTTCTGCTGCATTTGAAATCCATTAATGCAAGAAGGCTTAACATAAATATTTACAAACATATATATACTTTAAAAGTACCTTAATTTCCTGCTGTGTCTGTCCAGCAAAGCTTGTCAGGCCCTCAGCTGTGGTGAAATTCACTTATGATGGCACCTGGCAGAAATTTGGCAAGCTCTTCAAAAAGCTTTTCTGTGTAAAGAGGCAGGAGGTAAATAAGTGAGTGAATGGCATGTAGAGGCAAACATGCAAATCCTCGGTGCAGTTCTGGAAGCAGGGTGTGTTATCAGCCTTCCCAGACAAATGGAGAAAGGATCTCACCCATCTCTTAGTGTTCCAAAAGCACACTAATACACACAGTTCCCTAAGTAAATGATGAGTTCCCTAAGTTTCAGATGAGCTGAAACTCCAACTGAAAGAATGGACAGAGAAGATTAGCTCCCCTTTCTCCACAGAGCAGCATTCTTAAAGGGTCGCCTACAGTAAACTGGGATCTAACTTCTCTGGGATCATACTGCAGTGGGGATTAGCAAAACTTCAGGCTGCTGCAGTGTTGTGCTTCTTAATGTAAGGATGTATTCTCCAGATAGGCCTTTTTCCCTATCTCATTTTTGCATGAGGCAGAGCAATGTATATGTACAGAGAAAACTTGCTGTGGTACCAACAGCAGCAAGATCAGGTTAACATTCAGCTAAATGAGTCCTTCCCATTGGTGAATCCCAGGACAGCAGGGCTGCCTGGGCTTCAGGCTGATGCTTACATGTCAGTTATGTGTATCAGTTCAGGCTGCTGTTTATATATCGACTCTTACAGAGTATCACAAAAACTAGCTGGGGTAGATGCAGAATAGATGCATCAAGCTGTAGCATGAGGCACAAAAAGGATGGAACGCCAAAAGGAATGAACTAAAGCAAAGGAGAAGGTAGGAAAGAAAAGGCACTATTTGATGGCTGTGTGGTTTTGCACCACCATGATAGAAAGTAGCTGAGAACAGTTACGGAGAAGTGTTATTGGGCCCTTCGTGGAATGAAATAAATAGGAAAGTATTTCAATCAGAAGAGGCTAGGAGGAAAAATCAAAGTCAACTTTAATTCTTCATTTGCTTAGAAAGTTACGGCTATGAAGGTGTGACAAAACAACAGGCAGTCTCTGGATACTATCATGATGAATACAGTACAGCCAGACATGGTTCCAGTCTTGTGAAGCAAGCCTGTATTAAGTTGCTTGGACTAACAGGCAAAACATGACTGTAGAAATAAAAAATTAAAAGCTATTTTGGTGTGGATTTGAAATGAGTAACAGAAAACTCAAAAAGAAAACATGAAGCTGAAATCCCACATTTTATTCTGAGGGCCTTAACATGGGACTTTACACCCTAGTAACGTGAAGTGTCTGCTGAGTGATGTGGAAATGATCTTGCAGGTCTCACCTCAACAGAAATACTCTATCAGGAAATCTCAAGCCGTGTCCAAACCCTTCTAATTCCCACCCTTTCAAGTCTGAGTTTGTGTCTCAGTTCTTCTTTGTTTGCACTGGAATTACTAGAGATGTCAAGAGAGTTGCTCTTGGTTTAGTTCTGAGATCACAATCTCTCAGGAGGGATTTAGGAAATCCATAAACCAAGGAATGAGAGGAAGTTAATCAGCAAATTATTAAAGCCCTGAATAAGCATGTCTTCTGCATGGCAAGGCAAGGACGACTTTTAGCAGTATTTGCAGAAATAATGATAAATTTCAAGATAAGGAAGCAGGGATGTGAAAAAGCCCAAGATTTACCCTCCTCACAAAATGAATGTCTGCATTAAAGAGACAGAACAGAGCCCAAAAGACAAAGAACTTACCCAGAAGGAGATGAGCAGGTTTTGAAGCATTCAGTACTGAAGAAGTTTGAAGCTGGTAGCACCTGAGTGAGTCAAAAAAGGCAGATACATCAGTGTGGGGACTGATGGAAGTGCAGGTCTGATTTATAGCTGTGGATCAGAGTGAAATTTCTGGTTTGTTAGTCACGGTGGCAGTAGTCATAGAGCCTTAAACCGGCCTTCATATATTTATACACTTTGGCATACCAAAACATGATGCTCTCAGTCTGAGAGAAATCAGTTGATTTGTTCAGATGAATTAGAGGTTTATGACATTTTTTGAAAATGTACAGTATTTGAGATGTTGCATGAGACATTTGTCTTCCAACCCAGTTTTTTATTTTCAGATATGGATCACCTTTACTCTGTGCTGTAATGTACAGAAATACCACTGAGCATTTAAACCTTAACTGAATTCCCTGGATTTTGGGTGTTTGTTCTGAGGATGTTTGCAACACCCTGGGCAATGTGTGTATTTGCCCCTGTCCTGACTTTGTGATAAGTCCTCTTAACCTTCACCTAATTTCTGGCTTTGGAACAAACAGGCAGCTTAATATTTCTGAGAGGAGGTTGTATATCTAGGGACAGCAGCCACGATGTCTCCTAAGAGCAAGGGAATCATTGAGGAGGCAGCTTGCAGCACCAGAGAGGTCACTGTGGGCAATAAAAAGACCTGGGAAGAAAAATGCAGCCCAGACTTGCTGAGAGTTTGAGACTGCTTCCCTGTGTTTGCTTCTAGAGTTATGAGACCACAATGGCTACTCAGGCTTGCAGTGTTGTGAGCAGGATGTGATGAGGATGGGAGGCAGTCTGGAGCTCTCCTTTGCACCTGATCCCTGTGCGTGGAGCTGCCTGTCAATGAGGTGCCTCCGACAATCTGGCACCAGCCGGCAGGAAACTTTAGGCAGAAGCACTGGGGTGGGATTTAGGTTGCCCAAACACATTGCAGTGGGCCAATTCCATCATGAAGAAACAGCCCTGGCTTTATCTGTAACAGGCAAAGTTAGTGATAAAATTCGGTGGCTGGTAAAAATGCTACTGGGGTGGTTAGACATGGGGTACAGTGTTCCTGAGAAGAAAAAATGGGGTTGAATTTTATTAGCACAAATTTTAATTGACATTTTTTTAAAAAGAAAAACATGGGGGGGAAAAAGCCTCAAATTCTTCCATTTTGATCCATTCCCACCAATATAAGAGAGGCTTCAGTGGGCATGGATCAAGGTGCAGGCAAAACAATCTTCCTCTCAAACAGAAGCAAGCGACTTTTTGATTTCACTTAACTACACCATTATTGACAAGAAAGAAGGGTTAAAATGCCCTAAAATACATTTGGTACAGCCAGCTTACTTCATGTCTGGCACTAACAGTGTTTAAAACAAGATAAGAAAAGCCTTTACAAAACGCACAAGAGAGCTGCTAATAATGTCCTAGGAAGAGAAATTTAAGGGGGAGATAAAGCTCTCTCCTCAGACCCAGCATCTGAGAAAACATGAGGAAGAAGAGAACTGGGCTTTGTTGGTAGAACCTAAAAGAGAAGCTGGGGAGACACAAAAAAATAAATGCATTCCTGTCCACTAGAAAGGATTTCAAGTTACAGGGTGAAGAGAAACCTCCTCATTCCTCCCTTTGCCATTAGTTTATCTAATGGTTATCTAACCATTAGTTTATCAAGGGTTATCTAACCCTTCAAAATTGTGGGAACTCTCTGTCCCGCATAAATCTCTTTTTTTCCTAATTGGAACGGGTCAGAAGCAAAGCCCTCTACCCTGATGTCCCAATCCCTGGAGAAGCTGAAGCAGCTATAGACCCACACTTTTCATCCACAAAGACAGCTCTCAGATCAGCATCAGAGGCAGCTGCCTGGGCAGGATGAGGCTGAAGCATTGCCCTGGGAAAAGCAGGACCATCAAGATACCGTGCCCTGTCCATGTCTTTCCTGGGTGCAGCTTCTAACTTGGTGGCAGACCATAGGGAAGAGGAGGAAGAATTCTTTTTGTGCTTAAATTCAACACTTTGATGAAGCTGAGGGAGTGAGTCTTGTGTCCTTCAGCGCCATAAATAGCATCCCACTTTCTTCCTGTGATCAGTTGTGAAAATTAGGTGTCTGTGCCCTTGGGGACAAATTTCCAGTACTGGGCAAAGGTTGGAGCTAACACTGTCTGGGTCTTTAAGCCATCAAGACTTTAACTTCTGTGATTCTCATGTTGGTTAAGTCTTGGTGACTTTGGGTTCATAATGGAATGTTGGGAAATAACCGAATATTCTTCTAAAGCTGGTGAGTTCTTTTTCCCCCATGCATTGCTGATTTGTACTGTCACCCATAACCGTGCTTTTAAAGCCATGCTTCAGCAGCAAAGATGACTCACAAGCTGATACAGATCAGATAAACTGGATCGTCAGTGCAGAGCCAGTCCTGTTCTGTGCCCTGCAGAGCTGTATCTGTTGCAGTTTCAGACTTGGTGCTTCTTTTTGGTCTCTGCCTGCGTTTCACATCTATTGGGGCACAACAGCAAAAGCATGTGAGGATGGATGTCTTGGGCTGTGCAGGCATGATCTGCAGTGATCTGCAGTAAAAGTTCATCTTCCAACAGAACTTCACGCTGCGAACAGCACAAGTCATCCACGGCAGAGGATTTAGGTGCAGGGCTGGTGGAAGCTGAGCTTAGGATGTCAGTCTGGGTCAAACATTGCTAATATTAGATGCTAAAATCTACAACACAAAAATGATATAAGTTTCCAAAGGGGACAGATAACCTGAGAAAGTACTTCATCTGCTATTACATTTACTTATTTTATTGCAGTGTAACAAAGCACCATATTGACCTCCCACACTACCACAGGGCAGTAATTAATAGCATAGTCATTTATAAACTACTTGATACATATTACTAAGCCTTTTTTTTTCTATCCACATTGCCTAAATCCCATCATCTGTTGGTAGATTGTTTTCCACTGGTGCTTGTGTCAGGAATGTGGGGCTGAAAAATTGCCCAAGGGCTGCAGCTATAAGGGTAGTGCCGCTCTTGCACACCCAGGATAGCAGCTTTGCTGGAAGGGTTCATATAAACATTCCAGCTAACATTTCCCACCAACAGTTTGTGTTATGGGGGTTTTTCGCCTGAGCTAATTCATCAATATTCAGACATACACTAAATATGCCCACTTCAAACTTTATAATAGTATACTTAGTACCCTTCAAGTTGTTACATAGCATTTTTAGTTAGGGGATGTTGCTATTACTGTGTACAACATGCAGACTGCAATGTTGTCTGGCCATAAAAGCAGATTTATCAAGCCCCAAAATATTCACAAACCACCTTCTACTAAAAGCAGTGGTAAGAAGCCACTCCATTGCACTGGAAGCTCAGCAGCTGTCTGCATGAATGTCACAAGCAAGACACAGAAAAGCTGTTCTAGCAGTGACCAAACTCTACCTGACTGTAGTTGTTTTCATTTTCCATGGCAATTTTCTTTCTGTTGGACTCCAGATGCAGTAAGACTCTTCAAACCACCCCATGCCTTACCAGGGGAAAAAATCCACTGCCTCTTATAAACAAAATAAATCCTACGCAAGACTTAAGTGTGAAGACTGTTTTGACAATTTGTTTTGACAATTGGCTTTCCCATGGATTAGGATGTTCCTGACTGACAGGTTTTTCTGTCAAAACAAAGCAGGAGTTTTTTTCTTTCAATTATATACCTCCATATCTATTTTACCTGAAATGATCATGGCAGGGGCAACTCATCAATTTATAGTAATAAAGCTGAGTAACAAATCTCCCTTACAGGAGCATATAAGCACATTTTTTCACAGCATGCATGTTAGAAGCTACAGGAAGCAAGGATATGTGTGACAAGTTGAAATGCAAGTTTTTCCTGTTCCCTGGTTACAAGTGAAGAACATGATGTCACACCCACTGTTCATTGTTGCACTTATTGACTTTTTTATATGAACAGCTGTGCTGGAAAGATGAAAGAATTTCACTAAGTTCATGGGTGTGATAGGAACCATCAGCCAAAGATTCAGACATTGCTCTAAATATATTTGAACCATTTCTGATCCTGAAATGGTCTTCCGGTCCTCTGTTGTAGACAAAAGTTTGTATTGAGCTAAGGGGTTTGACCCATGTTTTCAGTCTCTTAGCCACATTGAAAGGAAGGTCAGGGCTCAACTAGTGGGGAAAGGAGGTTAACACAAATTCAAATGATGGTTTATAGGAAATAGAACGTGGCAACTAGGGGGGTTATTTCTTTTTTGTTTTGGTTTTTTTCTTGTTTGGTTTGGTTTTGGGGTTTTTTTAAGGGGAAGGGATTTTTTTAGGGAAATGAGATTTATGCAGCTACCTAATCTGGTACAGTCTTTCTTTCTGCTTTCTTAACCACAGCACTTTTTAAACCGCAAACAGAATTGAAACAAAATCTTATCAGCCATATCCTGAGGTTCTTGAAAACAGCCTCTCTTCCATGTTTTGATAACCTGATTAACAGACCCTTGGGTTTTAGGCCAAATGCAAAGGAGTGGACCTTGCTTGTCTCTTGTGGAGGTCACATAGAATCCTAAAATCATTAAGGTTGGGGAAGTGACCTCTAAGATCGAGTCCAGCCTCTAACCCAGCAACACCATGTTTACCTCTAAACTATGTCCCCAAGTGCCACATCCACAGACCAAGAGGGCAGAAGGTTCAAGAAAGGGGATTTTTTTTCACTCTCTTCCTACTGCCATAGCTAGAGGGGCCTGATATCCTTGCAGAGAGCTGTACACCATATGGTGTACTTGCTGCTGGTACCCTGTCTAAGAGGGTCCTGGTGATTCACCTTTAAACATCTATAGGCCTTTACATCTAAAATCCTGCTTCATCTCCTCATGTAGTTGTGTTGCAGCACCAAGTGGACAAAATCCTGAACAGCCCATCCCATCCCAGAGCTGCCTGGCTTTGGCAGGAGGTTGAAAAAGAGACCCCTGCAAGGGCTCTTGCCACCCCAGCAGTGCTGCGAGGCTGCAGCCACGTTCCAAGCCAGGAGATGTGACCAGAAAAACAGAATTAGAAGGAGGCTAACACAGTTAAACAGTCCTAGCCTCATGGGACATATGGTTTGCCAGACTAACATGATTTTTAAATGGGGTTTCTTTTTAGCAGGTAGGGTGTGTGCAGCCACACTGTCATACACCTGCTTCTCCTCCCATCATATCTTCTCTTTCTTCCCAGCTGCTTCTGGATACAAGCTAACAACCCTCTAAAGTCAACAGAGAGAAAAGAGCACATCTAGCATGCCCGTCATCTAACCTGCTTCAGATTGGCTCAACCAGAGACATGCTGCTACCAAAGTTTTTAATTGATTTCTACATCCTTCCTAAGGACACCACATTACTAAAGACTCACATTACAGGTGCCCTTAGTTTTTCGAAAAAGTGGAATGACCTCAGTTCCTCCTGTGTGGGCTTTCTACCAGTGTTTTCAAAGAAGAGCCAACCAACAGTGATGCAGACAGACAGACATACAGAGCTGCTATCTTAATGTCACATGTTAGAGGAAACAGCCCAACCACAGAAGTCCCCAGCTTATGCAAGGCCTTGGCATGATAATCATGGCTAAGAGAAGTATTTGCACAATCTCCAGTTACTATTTAATCCAACACCTAGGGCAAAATGTCAGGCTATTGTCTTGCAAAAGTGCAGAGTGATGTCAAGAGCTGTAGAATTTCTTATACAAGCTTTCTCAATTCAGGCTCAGAAAAACACAAATAAAAACATGAGTCATATTCTGACAGAGCAGCTGAGGCTCAGCCTCCACTTTGAGCAGCGCCTGAGCAGGCATGCCCCTTCATATTCCTGTCCCTCTCATCTTGATTAGGCAGATCTTCCAAAACAAAAGCCAACCGTTTTGCTCACTACATAAGAAACAGGGGCTGGGGAACCTGTTTCTTTCTTCACTCTGCTTTAAAACTTATCTCCAAAGGTTAGCCCACAGGCAACAGGCACAGCTTCACTTTGAACCGTGTACAGACTGACAGGAGCACAAACAAAATATGGATTCATGGATTTTCCCACAGTGATTCAGTAAGCCTAGAAGTCTCTAGGGAGGTTCTTAAACACACACAAGGTGTTGTACGCAGGTGCCCCCAGGGGAATGGAAAGGAATACAGATATCTCCTAGACAGTAAATTCTGAGGTATTTAGTCCTTGTATAGGCAAACAGCAAAGGAAAGCTCCTCATACTAGGACAGCCATAGTTCACATAACCATCTCCCACTGTCATTCCTCCCTGCACACAGTCTTCATTTTCCTGAGGGTATTATGCTCCTTAGCAGCATTTTGATTGCTTTACCCATCAGCTCTTTGTATCATCGGGAGTTTCATCTGAGTCAAACTTGGCTTGCACCCAGAAGTCATTCCCATCAGAGGAGGATTGGAGCCACAGAGCAGAGACTGTGGTAGAGAGAGACTTCTAGGGAGTAAGTCATTCCATCCCAAACTAAAATCAGAGAGACTATAGCCTTGAAATTCCCATTTCTCTCCACCAGCTTCCTGTAATGCTTCTGGCAACTAGCACCCCATCTCCAGGAGAGAAACAGCTCTAATGGGAGCTAATTGGTCACAGCTGCTTCAGGGTGTTGCAGAGAAGTTCGCTGATGCAGGCCAACACTACATGAACAGATGTGCCTGATGTTTCATATTGGATCAGAATGATGTGGCAGTACAAAGCAGGCTGGAGTCAGGCGGGGGCACACTGTTCATCACTAGCCAGAGCATCTGACAGAGATGTTGTACACACTTTTTCTTTACACCCCAGCTTTATGTAACCACAGAAAGAGACAGCCAATACCTGGTCCAACTCAGATCCTGCTGGTACAAAAGAAACCACCCAGCTCTTACGGCATATTTAAAACATCTGATTGAGGGTTTCTTTAGGAAATCAACACCATGTGTCGTTATGCCCAAGAGCTGTGGATTGATTGAGTCACAGTGTTAGATTAACTGTAGCATTGGAATATGGCTTCATCATGAACTGATTCTGCCTCAGGTCTTGTCTCAGATGTATCATCTATTTTCTGGAGTATCAAATTCAGCATTTAAAAGGAGTTTCAGTAAGAAAGGATGATACCAGCAGAGGTCAGTGCATCACCATACTCAATCTCTTCTATCTTATCTGGTAAAAAAAAGTTCAACTTACAGATCATGGGGGTTTTTTTAAGGGGGGAAGTGATTTTAAAAATATGTGTAAGTAATGTGTTTGAAGAGGAATCATCCAAGTCACTAGCTCATCCTGAGAATTATAATAGAGGAAGAATGAACAACGAAACTCCCTACATTTTAAAGGAAAAGAAAGAACTTTTGTGAATCTAACACTTTTTGACATTAATTTCTCCCTCACCCCTCAACTGCACAGACATTTCAAGCAGATGCTTAAAATAAATGAGAAGTTTATAGAATTACCCTACCCGGTTTAATTATAAGAGAAGCCACTAACGTGACAGGAGATGTCCCTTATGAACTACAGCTCACCTTAAGACATTGTCTTTGCATCAACAATCAACTGTACATGGAAATGAGCAGTTGAAATGGATAAAGCCAATTGTTAAACAGGAAGTTTGCTGTCTGCTCTGTTGGAAAGTCCTTAGTGACAGACTGTAGAAAATAGCAACTCCTTCTCAGTGACCTGTTTCTTATGGAAAATCAAGAGCAAATTCCTAGGACAGCCACCCTAAAACCGCCCTGGCAGCTCTGAAGTCTGCATGCCAAGCAGAGATCACCTACACTGAAGAAGTGGCAAGGAGCTGACTCATGTTACTCCCACCCACTCTTGTGAAATTGGGTGCAAACAGACCTCATTGGCATTGGCAGAGAGTGGGAGAATGCAGCAACATCAGCAGCCAGAGGAGGAAAGATGGAATCTAAAGGGTTTGCTGTCAGTGTTCCTGGGCACTAACTTTTGCCTTCCCCTCTCTCAGCAGTTACTCCCACTAATTCCAATTACTGCAGTCCCCATGTCACCAAAACCCACCAGGTGTTAGTGGAGTAGGAGGCGGCAGATGGGGCTCTGCTGGGGCTCTTCAAATCTGCTAAAGAGTTCTTAAACAATCTGGTTTGTGCATCACTTACCCAAGAGTGGAGATGATAGTGCTGATCTCTCTACAGCTCTTCCAGGAAGATGGTCCTTGTGCATCTGTACAAAGTTTTCTCTAACAGGGTATGCTCAGAGAAGTTGTGGTGACAAGACAAGGAGTAATGGGTACAAACTGAAAGAGGGGAAATTTAGGTTAGATATGAAGAAGAAATTCTTTACCATGAGGGTGGTGAGATACTGGAACAGGTTGCCCAAGGAGGCTGTGAATGACCCAACACCGGCAGTGCTCAAGTCCAGGTTGGATAAAGCCTTGGGCAACCTGGCCTAGTGGAAGGTGTCCCTGCCCATGGCAGGAGGGAGTCAGATTAGATGATTTTTACGGTCCCTTCCAACCTTTAACATTCCATGATTCTGTGATAAGTTGTGGATGCCCCGTCCCTCGCAGTGTCCAAGGCCAGGCTGAGTGGGGCTTGGAGTAACTTGGCCTACTGGGAAGTGTCCCTGCCCATGGCAGGGGGAGCAGAACTAGATGATCTTTAAGGTCCTTTTCAACCCGAACCTTTCCATGATTCTATGATCAAGTGTCCTTGGAGTCCTTTACACCCCACTCTCATACCAGCAGTGTAATGGACATCACGAGTTGCAGAGAGGGTTATTAATTGTGAAAAAGGAAGCTCTTATCACATGAGGGGAAACAAATTGAGCAATGTCAGGCTCCAGCATTCCTTAACAGAGATGATTCCTGTGCCAAATTACATAAATTTCGTCCTGAGAACAGATCTGGGAGAAGCCCTCCAAGTACTGGGAAGGTAGAAGTGACCACTGCCACTGCACAGCCTCACTGCCCGAAGGCATAAGCCTATGACATCACTGAGTGATCTCCCAGGTAACATTTTAACCTTTTGACCAATGCTACGTACATTTGAGGGACAAGTCCAGGTCACCAGAGCACTGAAGTGGGATTCAGCTCAATCAGCTTCACAGATACCTGCAGCAGAGATGTCTACTGATGCACTAGCCAGGTAAGCACTACACAGCTAAGACTCCTTTTGCAATCAAAGGGAGTAATTAATTAAAAGGGTGCAATTCATCAGCCTCTAAAATCAGTCTGCTGAGTTACACCATAAAGCTGCCTGCTTCTCTTCACCACACAGTGAAGAATTTGTTGGTTTCAAAACAATAACCTTTTATTGAAGGTTATTGAGATTTGGAATTGTGTCTTCCAGTGAAAAGAGCTCTGGCCCAGGCTGAAGACTAGGGCAGAGACAACAAGAGCACACTGCTGTGGGCAGTCACCCCAGGAGTACTGTCTGCAGAATATTAAGAGATCCCAGACTGGAAGACATAATTCCAGATGCCAAACTGTTCCAGGCCAGCAAAAGTACAACCTTCCCCAAGCCAAGATAACACAGTCAAGTGTGTCCATAGTACTCTTTTTTAAAGCCAAAGTTAGTCTGCCTGTTCCCTGCTGTGCAGAATCTGACAAAGCTTTCAGGAGGTAGCCCAAAACCCACCCACTGCTTGCATTTACAGCTTGCTTGAGTCTTGTTTTGGTGCAGGAGGAGAACACGACATCAACACCAACTGTTTCTTTGACTTTCAGGTTGTCAATACTGCAACACACAGCACAAACAAACTCAATAAACTGGTACTTTAAGCAGCTCAAACAATCTACAATCTTAGATAAATTTAATCTATGGCTCTTTCAAATGGTACCTGCTGGGGGTGAATGGTCCCTGGCAAAACAAAGAGGTAGCTGCTTTGCTGACATGACATGGCTTTGCACAGTTTTCAAATCCTGTTCTGCTGTAGGAAGAAATTATACGGATTTGATAATTTCTTATTTGCTGCTGCTCACATCCTTGTTTTCTTTCAGGACTAACAAATAATTTGTTTTGTCAGTTTTTAAAATATTTTCTGAAAGCGGAAATTAAGCTAGTGGCTGAATCATACCCTAATATTCCTTTCTCCTTATTCAAAGACAATCGCTATGTTTTTCTTGATGAACCTTTCAAGATATTACCTGCCTATAACAGGTTCTCAGGTAAAACATTATTATTCAATATTTCATTATGAAGTTCTTTAATTTCTTTACCAGGAAATTCATAACCCCTTGCTGACTTGAAAAACCCGAAATTTTTCTTTTCCTATTCAAAGTTAACATCTTTACTTATATCGCTGGTATGAACTATAATATCCTTCAATTGAAATTGATCATTCTGCCAAAGACAGCGGCAAAAAATTGTTATTACAAAATTTTACCATCTGAGTATCAACTGGCAATATCTTCTCCTCTCTTCTGAACAGCTGACTAATTCATCTTTTTCTTCATCTTCCCTCTGTTACAACTGCACTTCTAAAATTATTTATACCTCCTGGCAGATGCATCTTGTTTTGAGCTTTGACTTTTTAAAAGTTTGTTCCTCTATCTTCATGTTATATTTATCACTCATCCTCAATAGCCTGACCTAGTTTCTGCTTCCAGCTTGATCCTTTCTTGTGTTTAAGGTTCATGCACAGTTCATGCTTTAATCAAGCTGATCTCTTATTGCACTTTCTCTCTTTTTTCACAGTGGGGTAGTATATTCCTGTGGATGGATATTGTGTTATTGCGTGTATTTTTTGTAAAGCACCAACCCTTCAACAGCTTTTATTGAAGTCTACTTTGTATCATTCAGCTGCTATTCCTCCATCTTGTGCTGGAATTATCATGAATCGTTTTTCTAATGGCCTCTCTTCAACAGACCTTCCAGCCTCAAATTCTCATCCATTCCTCACAATTGTCAATGAATATAAAAGAATCTCTCCTTTACTTGCTTACTTTACTTCTTGAATCAGAAACACTTTTCCATATGCAAGCCAAAATTTTCCAAGCACTCTGCTGTATTTCTTTCCCAGCAGATATTCTTCATTATCCCCAGTAACCTTGTGCCAAATGTAAAGGTACTTGCAACATGTAACTACCTTTTTTCCCCCCTGCTGTTCTTTTTTCTCTATGCTACAAACCTTGGGAATAAGACACAATTTAAAGCTCTATCTTGCATTCAAAGACCAAATTGTGCAAAATATATGGCTAGCACATATTTTGTTTGATACGAACACAAAGGTCAGTTTCAGGATAGCTTCAGTCATCAACAGCACAGCCCAGAGCACACAGAGAGTTAATATGTCTAGGTAGTCCATGTGCTTATCTACAGTCAGTCTGGGGTTTGCCTACAGGGTTGAAGGGTCTGAACACTGGAAATCAGTGGATCTAGGAGTATGCCAGTCTGCTGGCTGCTCATGTATGTCCTGTTTAAAGTCATGATAACATCACTGAATCACATGAAAGGGAGAATACTGGGGAAATATCTTACAGTAAAAGCATGCCTTTTTCAATGCAGCTGGACATTCCCCTGAAAATATGACATTTCTTAATACCAAGTTCCCCAAATATGCCAAATCTAGGTAATTATGCTAGTTTGAGTGCTATGAGCAGAAAGAACATTAATTATTTATAAATATACACACAAAATGTAAAAATAAGGTAATTCTAAAACACTAAATGCAAACTCCATTTTATGGGGCTTTTTATAGTTCATAAAAATACAGCATAATAATAAAATAGTAGTATCATAATATTATATTTTTTATGTACCAGCACACAGGCCAAATGTCCATAGCAGAGGCAGATGTGGAATTCGTCATTTCAAGCCAAATACTTACTAGTCAAACATAATGCAAATGATAAAATGTAAAGCTTCAAGCGGAAGTTAGATCTTAGGCAGACTTCAAGATCCTAGGTGTTCTTCAAACAGAATACAGGGAAGAAGAGTCTTCCTTTCCCTACTATATATGTATCACAAATGGGTTTTATAGCAGAGCCCAGAAGAAACCTTATTCTCTATTAGATCATACGTGGGGCTTGGGATCATATCTTAGCATTTCAGCTTTCATTCTACAACAAAGTGTTTAGGCATGCTGAATATTTGATGTAATCAACATCTTGATTTCTGTCTGCATCTGTAAAGATCTGGAATGAAGAGGTTTGAAAAGCACAAAATCGCCCCTATGTCACAATAAGGTCTTCTTTTCAAGACTGGTAAATACATCATTTTGACTTTCTAAGTTTTAGATAGATTAAGTGAAGAAGATTTTTAAGTTCTAGATACCTTTAGGACCATAAAACTTAAGAGAATATACCCACCTGCACCATAAATTGTGGAGGCCTCACCAGCTTACTCTTTAGGGTAAACACATCTTGCAGGAAACAGAACAATGGAAAGGATTTAAGAGATGAGCTAGTGTTTTCCAGAAACTGCTTAAACCAGCTCAACAGTGAATAACAGGTATCTGCACTTGTCTTAGTGACGTAAAGATGGACTTAGTGCTAAAGGAATAAAATGCTTCAAAATAAAATTGCTCCTTCTGTACTGAACACAGAGAAACCTCTCCTTGCAAGTGCCATCAGGAATTCATAAGAACTTAAGAGTTAGCTTAGACTTAACTAAGTTAGCTGAAGTTGTCTTCCATCAGTAAGAATCTCCTTCCTTTAATTGTGCTGATACCTCAAGTGTTGCGTTATTCTTCAGTTGCCTGCTGTATTGTGTGGCAAAGACTGTATGTACATTTTTACCTGCTGGGTCACGGATGCTTGGTGTCCCTGCTGTTGATTTCTGATTCTCTAATGGACACAGTGCAGGATTATTGCATTTATCAGAGTGACTACTGGGAAATGACAGGTTTATAGAGACTATCTTTGCTGCATGTGTGAGAGGAGTGCAGTATAAGAATGCAGTGGGGCTTAACGTAGCCAGTTATATGTTACTGAGGTGAGGGTGGCTTTCCTGCCCTCGCAGAGAACCCTGTGGTCCTACTGCCTGGGGAAGTAATGCTTGTGAAACTGGTGTCTTTACATCAAACAGGTAAGAAGTCCTTTATCGCGGTTTATGAGGCCTCGCTGGTTAGACATTTTAATCTCTTTTGGAACCAATTTTATGTGTGAGCACAGAGCACTGCTTAATTCTGAGCCATTATTAAAGGACTCCGAGAGTGATGAAAGGTGGTCTTATCACACAGTTAATGCTTTGGATGACCTGTAGCATATCGGGCTTCTTGCTCTTTTAGTAAAGCTCCCAGAATCCCACCCTACTTCCTGAGATTAGATTCCTTCAGGTGCTGCACTGATCAGTAAGTTGCCCATCTCCATTGCCAGTCCTAAGCACCTCAGTAACCTCTCATTTCTTTTAATGTATGGCTTAAAGACAATAAAGTCTTTTAGTGCAAAGAGTGGAAAGTAGAAGAGCAATATGGCTTTAAAACAGATTTAAACTGAAAAAGAGTGAGTTTAGATGGGATATTAGGAAGAAATTCTTGGCTGTGAGAGTGGTGAGGCTGTGGAACAGGTTGCCCATCCCTGGAAGTGTTCAAGGCCAGTGGATGGGCCTCTGAGCAGCCTGGTCTACTTGAAGGTGTCCCTGCCCATAGCAGGAGGGTTGGAACCAGATGGTCTTTGATGTCCCTTCCAACCCAAACCATTCTATGTTCCTATGATTCAATATGTGACTATTTAGCCAGAGAATCAGAAAGAAGAATTTCCTTAAAAAAGCCCTAAGAAGCTGAACAGGAGTAAGTATTCTTCGTAATAGCTGATAGATAAAACAGTGAAACATGGGAAAGGAAGCGTAAGAGCGAATAGGCAGAGTATTGGAGCTTGTAGTAGCTTGTCCCTTGGATAGATCATGAAAATACCAGAAAATTTATCCTTCCATTCCTATACTCAGAACCACACATATTTTACAAGTAAAGAGCCTAAAAAGCATACTTGTTCTATAAGCAGGAAATTAAACAAAAACCAGGTCTGTTAGAAATGGACAGTCTTGCCCCCATCTTCTCTCCTGTCATAATAGCCCCCAAAACTCCTCCACATCTCTAGTGGACCCCAATGAAGCAAGAGGCAGCCTTGCTGTTGCTGTCCTAGACAACAACATCTGCTCAGGCACCAGCCAGATCCCTCACTTTCTCTGCAATGGGCCATTAGCCTGGGCCTCCTTTTCACCCAGACATCGGCATTCATTACAGGGGTGATCTTTGGAACTCCTCCTTGGTTCCAGTTTGGATTGAGGTGGGTCAGTCAACAGATGCAAAACTTAGTAGAGGTGGGAGTTAGTACTCTTTTCTTTAAAAAAAGACATAAAATGTCCACTAAACTCTTAATGTTTCCCAAACACTTTTCTGCTATCACAGATAACACAAACATTCAGTACACAGGTAGTACACGCAGTACAGAATGAAGGAATATTTTACCACTGTCTAGGGATGGTTACCCTCTAGCCATGTATCACTGGAAAATCTTGTTGTCTGGCTAGTATTAAAAATTATACCAATAAACATCTTCTTCAATCCTTTCTGACTGTTGTATGCTGATCTCAGAGTTCTGTCGCTAAGGCACATGAGAAAGGTTTGAACTTGTACCCTCCAGCACTAATTGAATCTTCTACTACTTGAATCATTGACCTGATCTGGTCTTGTAGCCTAAGAAAATTGAAATTTTGCATAAACAGAAACAATTATAAGAGATCTTCGACATGCCAAGGTGATTTTAATAGAGATGGTCAAAAGTAAGTGATTAATACAGTTTTTCATACCACATAGAGATGTAAAAATAAAGGAGCTGTCCCACAGGCAAAGAATTCTGCCTTTGGTTTATTTGGGATTTGGGGATTTGGTCATGTCTAATGGTTAAGCATCTACCTGTTGGACCAGTCTTCCTCAAGTAAATGAGTCAGCAATAAAAGGAAGAACATCCAAAAAAAGAAGACATCCAAAAAAAGCTCCAATTTACCAACAGCACTTAGTTATTGATATTACAAAATTTAAAAATTCATTTTAGTTGGAGTGGAGGCCTTCAAAAGCATCTAACATTTCTCCGACATCTAGGAAGGGAATTTATTTATTTATTTATTTATTTATTTATTTATTTATTTATTTATTTATATAGAGATAGTTATCAGGGGAATCACCAGGCACCCAGGATGAAGATACAAATGCTGGATCTATATAAATAGGTCTTCACCCACTATCCTTTCTTTGGGAAAGCAGAATTAGGGAAAGGTTTTTAAGAGACAATGAAAACAGCAAGCCAGGACCATGGCGGAACAAAATAATTTTCCATTCTTTTATTTCCAAGCTTTCTTGTCACTAGAGATATTTGTAGAAAAGCAAAAAATGAAGGTGAAATAAATATCTTTCCACTGTGAAAGACTAAAAGATTAGGTCCCTAATAAAGATTTCACATATTCTTATTTACATATTCTTTATCTGAGGGCTTGCAAAACTTCTCATTTCTTCTCTCATCTCCATGTAAGAAAGACAGCACCTTAAATTTTTCCTAATAAGTTCCCAAAGCTTTTTGTTAATGTTATAATACAAAAAAGAAAGACAACTAATTAGTCAAGCTAGTGTACACCAGCAAAGGGAGACCTGACAAAAAAACACTGAGCCTTGAGGCAGTTTCTGAAAATAAATGCTTATCCTGAACACAACTATACAGATGTAATGCCAAAAATGAAGTAACTCCTCTCTTTAAAGCCCCGGAGAGTCACTGGAAAGCTTCCCCAGACTTCAGATTACACTGTAACTTAATTTATTTTTCAGTGATTCTATAGTGGGTAAATCGCTGAACTGACATTAAGGAAAAGGAGTTGGTTTCCTGTTCTTGACACGGATTATCTGCAAGACCCTGGATCAGTCACAGTGCGGGAACCAAAAGCAGCCTGCCGAGAAGGACTTGGAGCTGCTGGTGGATGAGAGGCTGGACATGAGCTGGCAATGTGTTCTCACAGCCCAGAAAGCCAACTGTGTCCTGGGCTGCATCCAAAGCAGGCTATCACAAGCTGTATAAATCAAAAGCTTTAAATTCCAATTATTCCTATTTTACCAGTTTTCTGCATTTCAAAAACAAAATTAACCAGTGGCTGGTTAATAAAAGGGAGCTTGGACCAACTTTTGCTGCAGTCAGGTAGAGAATTTTACACCACCAGTCAGTCACCAGCACATTTTTTATGTGCTTCACAAGGTGAGCACTTAACCATGGACTGGCTAACCTAGAATACTTTTAGTTTAACATCATCCAATGTGGTATATGTTAAATATAGATAAAACATAATAAATTCTTATAAAAGGCAGGATGTACAGAGCAATCCCTTAAAAGGGAAGCCAGCTCCCATCAGTCTGTGCCATATTGTTGACAAGCTGGTTTATTTTCTGTAGGTTACCCCTGGGCAGGAGCATCCTCCCTGTTGTGTTTGTCATCATGTAGGGCTGACCCACACCAATCAAGTACTCGGCCACCCAGTAACCACCTCAGAGTGTGTCCTCAGCAAGGACTATGGATACCATACTGCTCCCTACATGCACAAAAGGAATGAACCCAGTCCTGTACCCGCTTCCTTCATGCCTTCATCCTTTGCCTCAAGGCAAGGGGCCTTTGCCTCACTTTGGTGAACTGAGGCTAGAGAATAGCCCCAACATGGTTTTCAATTACCACTTTTTTTTAGAAAGCAAAATCACAAAACAGCAACTTCTGAAATCTGAAGAGAAGCAAAGTAGTGGGCCTTTAGGTAACAGAGAGAAACTTATCTTCAAGCCTTTTTTTGTTTGAGAAGCTGTGCTACAAAAAGAGAGTTCCCAAAGCACTCAGACCTTGGAGTCTGAGAGCAGCATGCACCATGTCTCCCTTTAGAAATGGAGGAAGGAGTGACTGGAGAGTTACAAACCAGCAACACTGGCTTATGTGCCTGGGAAAGTCTCGGAAAAAAAATTGCAGGGGGGTAGTAAGTATTTCTCAGGTGAAAATTGTTTCAAAATTATCTACTTTGCTTTTCTGGCAAAGGACCTAGTAGGTAGGCAATTTCGCAAATAACTGGGTATTTTTTGTTGAATAAAGTGTCTGCACTCACTTCCTATATTTTTTTTAATTAAAGGTTAGGACACTCGACTTACCTTCAAACACCCTGCCTTCACATTCCTCTCCAGATGGGGTAAACAGGAAATCTTGCATAATTGTCAATGTTGCTTATACCAGCTGGGCATTGACATGGTGCCAAAGGGCATTTAGCACCTTTGCTCTTAAGAACCCCCAGCAGTTTAATTACGATTGGAATTATGACTTAGGAAGAAAAACAACAGTCTTATTTGTTGAGCAAACATTACAATAAGCTGAATGTTTTATTTCTCAATCAAGTTGTGTCTGTGCAGCTCTATGGACTCACCTCCAGCGTAAAAGGTAGGAGTGATAGGCCAAGCCCCTTTATCCTGTTATACAAATTATCTGGTCAAGTAGCACAGGAGCAAAGTGTTTGCGAATGACCTAAGGTAACCATCTACAATAAGTGTCTGAAAAGTACCTAATGTGGGGTTTAGAGTAGACTTCAGGTAACTGCATTGCAATAATGCACTTTGGAAAATCCTGTTTATGGCCAGGTGTATTCAATCGTACTTAGTGAATAAAACTTCCTTCCTGGTCCCCTGGATCTCAGATTTCTTCCCAGACTGTGTCCCAGTTCAACTGAGGGGCCAAATATACCACCTAACCTTCCCCTCTCACGTCCACCTTTGAAACGAGTAGGACATTTTCCTAGGATATGTGGCTTGACCTATCCTCTGCCTGATCAGATTTCAGCACTAGATCTCCTACTAGTTCTGATCAGCAGGCCAGAAGACTACCACATAAGAGAGTTGGGCAATATGGGTATTTTTAAAGGAAGAAATCAACCCGGCTTGGTTCTTTCCAAACTGCTGTGAGGGACTCCTGGCTAGAAGAGGGATGCTGGGTTTGGAGAAAACAGCTAATTCTAGAGGCAATCTGAATATAGTCCCATGGAAACTGTGTTCAACATTTCTGCATGGCTAACCACAGTTCCTATGCTCCTCCATGCATGGGTTGTTGGAGGAGATTATCCTCATGAGGCATTGAGTACTTTCTCCCTACTCATAGTGTCTGAGGGCTTTGAATAGCAGGGGTGAAAAGGTCAAATACCTCAGAGGAAGACACTGAAACATCTGGTCTGCTAAATGATGCATATTATTGCCTTCTTTGTAAATTTACAAAGTGTCAGCATTAAAGATCTGAAAATGTATTATGTGCTGTGTGTCTTTCCAGGCAGCGAAAAGACAGCAAACTCAATGCAAAGGCTAGATTTCACTGCGTATCTACAGGTCCCAAGCATTCTGAAATCCTGAATGGATCACAGTGGTTCAGTGAGTCCAGGGTAGTGCTGGGTCATTATTTAAACAGCCTCTAAAAATACACCTTGATGTCATGCTTTCTGGAGAAGAAGGGAGGGGAGGATCTAAAGGGAAAAAAGGAGGAAAATATTTGAAACAGGAGAGGAAGAGCACCAGAAGAAAGGGGAACAAGACGGTGAGGCCGTGTGCACCTTAAGAAGACGTGTAAAGCAAAGGGAAGTCTGTGTGTGTGGGTGTAAATATCACCCCTGAGAGGACAGCTCCACTGAGCATCAGTGTTTGGCAGCCCAGACCATCCTGGTGGTTCACAGCCTGTGTGTGCACTGACTGTGTGTGGTCAGTCAGTGTTTTCACGGTAATGTCTGAATGCAGAGAAAAAACATCCTTAAGCATTTTTTTAAATATAGTTGCGTAGTTTATTTTCAGCAGCCTAAGTGGTGTCCTAAAGACAGGACAGCCTGGAAAAAGGCTAATGAGGATGTAAAAATGGAACCTGGATACTACAAATAGGTCTGATCATCAAAAAAATAAAACACCTTGGGGGGTCCCACAGCAGAGGAACAGTCCAGTTCAAGAAACCACTCTTAAAATGTTTATTAAAATCTGCCATATCATTGCTGGTACATCACTATAACATGAGGAGTCAGATTCTGCTTTGGGAACTGCACAGACTTGAAATTCGAGAGCTGGTCACCAGAAAGTTCAACGAAACTACGCTTGAGCATTAAGAGGTTTACGGTAAGTCACAAAAACTATCAAGGTGTAACACAGATTAACTTTACCTCTCTAACCTATTGGATCAAGCCACAGGCCCACAGAAGAAGAAATATCTTCAACTCCAAACAAGCACACTCACAAATGTGGGCTTAGAAATCGTCACACAAATAAATTCTGTAGTTCATTTGACTTCTTCTGGTCAGAGTTACTGCAAGATGGAAGCATTTCTTCTTTGCTCTTTAGTGTCAAGGTTCAAGCAGCATAGAGATGCTGTGGGATCCCTTTCACACCCAGGCCTGTTATCTGTTAAAAAAAATTAAAAATTAAAAGATAAAAGAAAGGAAACAGATAAATCTCCAACTGAGTATAATCAAAACATTCAAACATTATAGAACGAATATCACAGCAATAGACTCCTACGTGGAGGCTCCCCTGGTTCAAGAGGAGCCCAGAAAAAGTCATCACTTGGAGTTCTTTCAAACTCTTGAAGATCATTAAGATTATCTAGCACCACTCAATAATTTTGCTAATTTAAATGTTATCTGCGGCCCTTACATGTAGTCCTTATCTTCAAAACAATTCATAGTAATTTTTAACATGCTTTGTCCATGCAAGACAAATGTGAATTTGGAAAATACCAATTCCCTTGTAGAACTGGAGAATTCAAGAATAAAACCAAAAAAGACAATGCTCATTTAATCCTCCTGTGGGCTTCTAAACTGTACTGCTTGAGGAATAGATCAGGTCTCAGCCATGAGAAATCTGCTCTAAGCACTGCTTTCAACTGGAGTGTCCCAGATCCTAGAATAGATCTCCCTCCTGTAACATGTCTTCATCCTGTTGCCAAATGGATAAATGAGTTTGGTTTGGGTTGATGGCAATTGCTGTGTAAGAACATTTTATTCTCCTGATGTGCCTTCTGCTAATGGAGCGAAAAAAAAATTAAGAGAGAAACAAGTTTCAGATTCAAGAGCCCTGGACAAAAATGTTTCTCAAAAAGTAGCAGTCATTTTCAACAGACCAAAAAAAAATCCCGAAAGTTTTCGGATTGGGATGCAAAATTTTGCCCTGGTGAATTTAAGCATTTAATTTTTACAGGAGAAATATGTTCTGTAAACATTTAGATTTCCTGGCACAATTAAAAACAGAGAAGTAAGAGAATGAAATTTCCAAAAGTGATAAAAATATATTAAGAGATAAAAGCAACTCCTTACAGTGTATTACAGAATATGCTATCCATGTGGTAGATCTATACCCACTGACTGGCTTCAGATCCTGACCAGCCAACTTTGGCCAACCCAGCTGTCAACACTATTACTTGTAATTTCTCCAAATCTTCCTTCCAAGTGCATGAGCAGCTCTGCAAAAGCAGCTGTGCCTGGCTGGGGGACAAGCAATGCACCTGGAGCAGCTCATGAGGCGAGTGGGATGAGCAAGGGCAGCCAGGGCCACCTCACTCTCAGAACATGAGGCTTGGCAAGTCTGATGTACAGAAGGAAAGAAATAAAATCTGCTCACCTTGAAAATCTCTCCAGCGTGAGGCTCCTTGGCTAAGGTGGCCTCGTCCAGTCCATCGTATGCAGAAGTCACGTACATTTCTGAGTAGTCTTTTCCACCAAAGCAGCAAGAGGTGATCCTCGGAGTAGGCAGCCTCACAGTTTGGATTCTTTTCCCTAGGAAAAATGTGCAATTGTTTTCTAATGTTCATTTTCTAGGGAGCATGTAATTATGAATGTACTATTAGTGCCCATGGCATAGATGTGACATTTACTCAGAAGGCACCTCCCTTTCAGACAGAGACCATAACCTAAAGGACAGTTTGTGGGTAAATCAAATTATTTCATCTGCCTCATCTCTAACTATTTTTCAGGCTCTCTCCCATATCTGTAAGGCTTCATTTCCTTTTCTCAAAATGAAGCAGTACAGTGTGTGAGGCCAGGAAGGGCAGGGACGCCTGGCCTGGGATGGATGTTTTTCCTTAAAGCATTTCCCAGATAAACATTTCAACACTGAGAAATCTTATATGCAGTGTTTTTGGGTGGGTTTTTTTTGGTAGTAGTATTATTAAGATGAGTGTCCAGTTCATCAGCAAACAGTGGAAGCAGGGGTACCTGACACTGGGAGGCAGCACAGGGAGCTGCACTCTACATGATCAGAGCCTGAACCAGCAACGCTCTTCACAACCCATGGGGCAGAAATGGGCAGCAAATTTCACCTTCTTATCTCACCTTCAAACTGTTCTTCCTGCTGCCATTCCCCTCAGGTTTATATGCACAAACTGGTGCAGGTCTTACCTGTCTCTGGGTCTATGCGAATGACTCTGCCGCCATCAATACAGGCCACCCAGAGCTTCCCTTCTGCATCTATGCACATCCCGTCAGGCATTTGCTCCTCCTTTTCCAGATGGTACAAAAGTTTGGGGCAGGCTGCAGGAAGAGTTACAAAGCTGTTGTTATGTGGGCTGCTACCCATTCTATCAGTTCCCAGTCTGACATCTTCCATGCTCTTGCAAACAGCTATGTTCATTTTCTGTGAGAAAAACATGCTGCAAAATGTACATCGCATATGTATTTTGCAGGTGTGTTAAAAGCCTAATTCAGCCTGGCCGAGACAAGTCCCCAGCACAGCCATTTCAGTCTGGGATTGTACCAAATTAGTGCTCCTGTTATTTTATCAAGAGAAGAGAAAAAAATGCCCCAATCTCTCTTGTTAACCCACCTGCTGCCTGCCATAACACAACTGCTGCAAGTGTGGTACCTTTTCCTGGACTTTCATTGGTCATGGCAGCCTGGATATGTCACATAAATAGTCACCTGAGTTTACATTTTGGTGATAAGCAATCTCTCCTAGCTGAAGATCAAAAACTTTACTTTTTAATGGCCAGCCAAGCAACGAGTTTTGATAAAGCCTGGACTGCTCATGGTCTAGGATGAGGTGCAGATGTGTCGGTGAGCACATGTGGTCCATGCAGCAGGGTCCACGGGCCATGGACCATCTGCTCTGACCCACCCAGCACCTTCTGGCCATTACACTACCCAAGAATAGACAGTTGTGAGCATAAAGCTGAGCCTAGGAAGCTCAAACATACTACTTTTTTATATTTGCAGGGGGGAAAGTTGCATTATATCTTCTTTAGAAACCTTTTATCCTAGAATCTGTAGAAATAGATGTTCTCAACAAAATGAAATATGAGTGAATGTTATTTTTTTGTGTGATTTTCATCTGTGATTACCCAAAGCCTGGACTCTTTAAAGTACAAAGGCGGTTGAATCATTTAAATTCCTGTGAAGCATATCAGGCTGATAAAACCTGAAAATATTTCAAAGAGTTTTGAAATGAGATTATAT
The DNA here is from genome assembly GCA_013398115.1 of Falcunculus frontatus. Taxonomy (NCBI): domain Eukaryota; kingdom Metazoa; phylum Chordata; class Aves; order Passeriformes; genus Falcunculus; species Falcunculus frontatus. The sequence goes on from VZRV01005804.1 coordinate 101,578, forward strand.
CTATTTTGCTTACACTTAAGTTTTCTTTCTTGTGTATATAATAAAAAATGTTTATCCATAAAATGAATTTAAGTTAAATTCAAAAACTTCCTAATTTCAGAAATTTGGTTGGGAAGCCTCCGTCACAATGACAGCTTGATCCTCCAAATACCTTTGTGTGATATACATATGTGCATGTTCTCCACTTGTATTTATGGAGCTAGTACAATCAAAGTAATTCCAGTAGATGGCACTCAAGAATAAATAGCATCCTAAAAGCTCTTTCTCATTCTGCAGTGTAAATGACTTCTTCTCTGCCACTCCTTGAACAGGTCTAAGTACGAGCAATCTCTCCAGATGTAAGCAAGCTGAAAGACTGTCAGAAGTTTGTTCACCAAATACACCTGGTGAGTAACTAAATTAGAGAAATATCACAATCAGCCTGCTGACAAGCTGTAACCAGAAGATATGAGATCTGTCAAATAAATCACTGCATCTCACAGGCCCAGGTCCTGCTGCAGACAGAGCAGTAGCACTACTTGTCACCAAATTTAAAAGCATGTGTACCGATCTTTCCAGTGTGCACATCATAGCTGAAGGCATGGACAGCATATGACAGGCTGTCGATGTGAAAGAAGGTCCTGTGGTCCAGGGACCAATCCAGACCATTGGAGATGTCCAACTGGTCTAATTGTTTTATTACTGAATGGTCAGGGAAGAGGGTATAGAGAGCTCCTTGCCGCCTTGCTCGGACCCCTGGTGCTGTCTCTTCAGCCATTGTACCTGAAATGGAAGTGAGAGCACTGGTTAGAAAGTGGAAGTTTGTTCCTCGTGTTTGATCAAAAACCTCTTCTAAGTGTTACCAAGAGGTCCTAGGGAGAATCACAAGATTGTGATTTTTTTGCTTTTCTTCCAAAAAAGCAAATATTTTTAGGAAGAAATTCTTTGCTGTGAGGGTGGTGAGGCACTGGAACAGGTTGCCCAGAGAAGATGTGGATGTCCCATGCTTGGAAGCGTTCAAGGCCAGTTTGGATGGGGCTTTGAGCAACCTGGTCTAGTGGAAGGTTTCCCTGCCCATGGCAGGGGGGGTTGGAACTGGATGATCTTTAAGATCCCTTTCAACCCAAACCATTCTATGATTCTACAATTCTACAATTCCATGATGAAAGGGACTAAGAGGTCCTGTCAGATGGATGAGAAAGAGGAAAAGGAGCAGATCAGGAGCAGCTGCCTCCCACAGAGCTGATCCTGGCCAATGAAAGGATGTTTCTGCATTGCCATGAGGTTTAAGTCATAGACACCAAAGACCCAAAGGACCACCAGGACATGCCAGGGGGTTGAGGTTTTGCTCACAGTGAAAGCCGAGATGCAGACAGACATCGTATGCTGGTTTTGTTGTTGCTCTTTGTAGGCTACTTTCATGATTTAAATGGGCCGTGACCTTAAAATACAGGTGCACACCATGTGCCTGAGAGCATTGCCCAAACAATTCTTGAACTCTGCCGGGCTTGGTGCCATGACTGCTTCCCTGGGGAGCCTGTTCCAGTGCCTGACCATCCTGCAGGTGAAGACCTTTTACATAATACACAACCTAAACCTCCTTCTTGCTTTCAGGAGGCTGAGGATCTCCCCCCACATCCTTGTTTTTCACAGGCTAACCAAGAGAGGCTGCATGTAAAGGGTGCAAGCTGCAGTTCATATTCTGCTCTAGAAGCTGCATCCTTCTCTACATCTCCAGAAAAATTCCCACCTCTATGAGCCCTTCACTGGCTTTTCACCTTCCATGGAGGCAGTTGTTTGAAAAACACCATCCACCAAGTAGGAGAGCCTTCCTGTCAGATGGCCCTTGTCAACAGCATCTGTCCTCATCTAGGTCAGAAGATGTGGAGTCCCCTGTCCTCCTCCACTGGGCAATAACCAAGCAGAGCATTCACAAGACAGGGAATAAAATGCCTTATCTAATATACACTGTAATTAGTTTCCCTTTGCTCCAGGGAAAATTTCTGCCAGGAACTTACCAGCAAAAAACCTCCCCTTTGGATCCACTTTGCCATCATTGAACCTGTTGTTGGGTTTATCCTGCTCGAGCTCAAGGATGGTGGTGACTGCCTGGGTGTCCCAGTCCAGGAAGGCAAACCTGGTCCCCAGGGCGATGACGTAGCCCCCACACTGCCTCAGTGCCACTGAGCCAACACGGGCATCTGTGGGTGAGAGAGAGCTGAAGATGAAGGGGAGCTCTGGGGCCATCACTCAGCCCTCACTGAGGGCATCTGCGCTTGACTGGGACATCCCTGACTGGGAAAGGCTGAGCTGATGCTAAGATCCTTCTCCCCTGGGATTGTTAGCACATCTTGCTGGCTCTACTTTCCATAGATTTTTCCACCTTCTAGGACAGCACAGCCATTAGGACTGTACCTTTTCCTCTGCAGGTCCCAAATGAAAAGTGCATTCCCACTTAGGCTTATCAGGGGCAACATGTGCATGGTCCTCTCTGCTCAGCTGGCTTAGGCCACACTGCTCAGCAACACATTGTGAGAAGACAGGGTGTGTAGTCCCGTGGAAAGTAAAAGAGACTACCAACCTGCAGGACTCCTACCAGAAGGGAGGGATGGCATAGACAGAGAAGACTCCCAGGATGAAGCAGTGAGTACAGACTCTTACCCACAGATACGCTCTGCACCTCATTGGTGACTGGGCTCCAGCGGCAAACTTTCTGTGAGTTGATGTCTACATAGACAAGTGCATTCTCCCTTTCTTCCCAGACTGGGCACTCTCCCATCCGGTTCTTCTCCTTCACAACAGACTCGATTTTGATGGAGGAAGACATGATCTGAGGGGAAGTTAATAATGGATGTAATTAAAACCTCTCATGTGGATTTTTTTATGGCAACAATATTTAAAAGCAGAGTTTGTAAATGGCAAAGCACTTCAAATCCCACCTGACAGAGTAATTTAGGAGGTTCCTATGACATTTCCATGCTCTCATGGCTAGAATGAGCTCGAGGCACCAAGGCTTCTCCTTAGCAAAACTTTCCTAAACCACAGCTGCTGCTGAGGCACCTGCCTCCAGGCACAGGAGTGTTGGGGCTCTGGCCCTGAGCTGGAACCGAGCTGTTGTCTGGGGATCAGTGATCCTAAGGGTCCCCCAGACCACGGGGAGGGGTCAGTAGGTAGCAGCACCAATGAGTCAGAAATCTTTTTGTGGAAAAACAAGGCTCTGACCTATCAACACAGGTGCATTGACTTCCTCCATAGGAAGACATTTATGCACCCACAGCACCGACTGCACTTTGCCACAGAGGCCACTGCCCAACAAGTGCCTGTTCCCACAGTGAGAATATGCAAACACTGAGGAAGGCTCCTGCCTTTGAAATTCTACTGCTTTGTTTTCCCTCCAAGCATTTCCTCTTCATCAGCCCCCTCACTGCCCCAGCTTCATCTCCAACCCCTGCTGCACCCTCCAAATTTTGCCCAATGCCAAGCTGTGGGATGCAATTACCCCAGTTGCTGCTTGGAGGGCCAAAGCCACCAGTGAAGCTCCCATTCCATATGCCTGCTTCTGCCAGGAGCTGTTCATGCCCTGGCTACCCCATCCCCATTGCAGCAGGCTGCTCACAGGGACGTCAGTTAATCAGCCACAACTGATTGGCACACATAGGGTGCACAGTCGATCAGGTTTGTGTCCAGAGCCCACTGATGTCCTCCAAAACACGGATTCTGGGCCTGCCCTGACCTTGCTGTGGGGTGGGATGTGAACAATAACCTCCACCATTCAGCTCTTACAAAAGAAAGAGGCCCACTCATTGCCTCAGTCACCCCTAATGGAGCCGCCTCCACTGCTGCACCCAGTGGCCTCAGCACATTTTTTCCACAGATTGGAAGATAATTCTTGGGAGGCAGCCAACCCCTGACATAACATCAGTCCTAGGGATTACTGTCTTCAAGTGGGTATTGTTTCCTAGTAGGTGAGCTGGCGATAGGGTTTACAGATAATTAATTAGCACTAATGCCCTTCAAAATACGTGGAAAGAGCCAGTCAATCACTGTGAGTGGAAAGGCCAGGGCTGGGGGACATGGGGTCTTTCCTGCAGTGAGTCACACCACTAAGGTAAGATTCAAACAACCCATGTATACAACCTTCTCCCTTCCAAAAAACACTGGCCACAAGAGGCTGAGCAGCAAGCTGCTCCACGCAGGCAGACAGCATCAGTCTAAAATATAAATGAGGATACACAGCAAGATGCCAAGTTTTAACCTCCAAAAACTTGTTAAACAATGCTTGAGCTGGAGGAGTGAGTTTCTCTTGGGTTAAAGCTTTGTGTCATGTGGCTGCCATATGTGGAACCCAAGGCTTGGAGACACAATGCTGACTTTATTGTGTCATGATCTGGAAAGCACAGAGCTGTTCTCATCCCTGCGGGAAAACAAGAGTTCGGCAGCAGCCTGGCAGCAGTGAGGCTCCTGCAGAGGCAGAAAGCCTCCAGATCTGCAGCAGCCAGTGTGTATTTGTCTTGTCAGTGGTTTCATTGACCCAACCGAGCCTTATTAAACCTTTCTTTTCCCACCAGCTCCCATTTCATTTACACTCCCCTTGTCCAACTTCTGCCACACCAAATCAGGGGCCTGGCACATAAGCCATGGTGAAATACTGATTCACCCCACATGCCACACAAGGAGTACACAATCACACTATTGCCAGCTGTTTCGCAAGGCACAGGCAGGGAAGAAATCATCCTGCCTGCATCAGCTGCCTGCTTCCCCCTCTCCTGTCTCCCAGGGATGCTGCAGAGACCTGCCCTGTTCCGTAGACCCTCAGTGCTCATCTGCCTTCCCTGACTGCACATTCAGCCTCAGCATCCATCCCCTCTGCCAAAGAAATAACTCCTGTGTATCGCTCCAGCTGTGGAAGTTTTCATACTGGTGAATATTTTGGCTCAAATCATCATCACCCCTCCCTGTTTTTAAGAAGAGGCCAATTAGAAGGGAATGTCTGTGTTTTCCTAGCTGAGGTTTCACTAATTTTTACAAGCAGCTGAAAATGGAGGCTTTTAACAGGAAGGACCATCCAACTCTAAGTGGCAGCATTGCCCTCCAAAAGAGTCCCCACAAGCTGGGAGGGACTCAGCCCTGGTCCTGTACAGTCCATGTCCCCCGTCTGCTCAGTGCTCTGCTCATCTCCTGCCATGCCCTCCCTGCTGACACCCCATGGAACGATGAAGCAGCAGTATTTCACCAAATACGGCATCTCAGAGGGGAAAATGAGGAAATGACCCCCCAAAAAAAAGGTTCAAAATACCCCAGCATAATCAGTCCCCAGCCATCCTGCCACCTGGAACCTTTACCTGTGGCACCTCACACCCTACTTGGTATAGCACTGACCCATCAGAGATGGGCATGCAAGGAAAGACAAGAGAAATTCCAAGCAAAAATCACCAAATTCTTCTGTAGTCTCCCAAAACAAAATCCCTGCAAAAAAACATCATCACATTCACCCTGCCTATATCCTCTTTCCAATATTTTGTTGGCTTTGCAGCCTCCTGGACTCATGCCTAAACCCCTTATGAAGACTAAGGGATGGACAGGTGTCACTGAAACATTTTCCAAGTTAAACTGTTAAATTGTTTAACTGGTGAAAGTTACCAGAATTTGAAGACCATAAGAACAGTTTCCTGTTAGGAATAAAAATCTAATGTAAAACATCCTGTCTGCTCTAGAAACGAAAACTTCTCTCTGGCAGCTGTTTGAAAATAGCCTTTCTAGACCTCAGTCCACATCCCTTTTCAAATGATCTGGACAAAAGCTGGTCATTTCAGTACCCCTAAAAAGATACAGGTAAAATACAAATGAATGACTGGCCTTAAAAGTTTTTTTGCTGCTTCCCTCCCTCTCTCCCTCCCCTGCAAACACACATCATTTCATTTTTAATGTCAAGCTGAACATTTGAATAAGCAGGCAGACATCTAAAACTTTTAATGTACAGTCAAGCAAGCATCTGCATAAACCAAAGAATTTTAAGAACCCTTTTCCCCTCAGTCAAATAGCTGAATATTTTTACCAAGCTGGAGGACACCTATGCGAAACTCTGCAGTTCATCACATCAACGCACCTGCTGAGGAAAATATTGCAAGACCTGGGTTGGTGACTCTTTTCCAGCACTGGTCCAATGAAACTGGCTGCTGTTTTCAGCGACGGTTAAAAATGTGCACCAGTTGATGTTATCTGCATGGAGCAGGTAACCTTTTACATTTTGTATTCAGTCAGCAGTCACATGAATGATGAGGCAGGGACCAAAGCCTTTCTGAATGGTCTGGTTTGCAGTGCCAGCAGCAGGACATGTGATAGAGAAAAATCCTTGCTCAGTATTTTTCTCATGTCAGGAGAGAGTGAGAGGGAAACTGAGGCGTTGCACCATTTGGTCGCCCCAAGGGGTAGCCCAGTCTTCCCAAATTTGGGGTGTTAAAAAGGGAAGGTTAATGAAAGATGCAGGGGAGGGTTTTGTAGTACTCCGATAAGGAAAAAAAATATTGTTGAGATTAAGGCTTATTATCATCATTAAGACTTGGCTCCTACTCCCAGCTCTGCCACAACCTTCTTGCGTGTGAAGTCACAGGGCTCCTCACCTCGGGCATGCAAAGCCTGATCCTACTTTGGCAAAGAGCTCCAAGCTGCTGCCTGTAGCACACACAGGGAAGGACTTTTACCAGGAAGTCTCAGCAATTGCCACAGATGCTGCAGGATGGCAATGTCTTGCCTAGCTTTTATTTTCTTCTTTCTTTGGCATTTGCCTTCTTTTTTTTGTCTGTGGGAGGCAAAGTGGAAGATGCCAAGTGCCTTCTCCCACCCAGCCCTGCTCAGCAGAGGTAGGTGATGGCAGGGCCAGCAAGATGGGGACAAGGCAGGCTTGCCATGGGGACAGAGTCCAAGCCAGGCAGTGAGCCAGAGCAATCACCAGAGTTTTGGTGACAGGGCCACACTCAGCGAGGGCAGAAGCCACTTGGGAGGAATCAGCCCCAATCCAGCATGCAGGAGCAATGCATTTCTTTACTCATGAAAGACTTTAATGAACTTTTTTATCTGATGTTCAAATGATTCACAGGATGAACATGTTTCCCTGATAAGCAAGTAGACAGGATAGATGTATTATCCTATCATAGTCACCATCAATCCACATTCAGAGATTAAAAAATTACAGCCCTAAGACAGAGACAAATTCAAATATTTACAGAGAAAGAGCCAGTAATATTTCCAAGTCAAACTCCTTCCAAAATCACTGTATTACAAGCAAAGTGATTCTGGGTGCCTTGAGGACCCTTCTAAGGTTTCCTTGGCCTCCAGTGGCACCATCCTATCTCAGCACAAACCCTCAGTCTCTGCTTGCTCTCAGAAAAATTACCACATTACTCTCTGCTTTCTTTCTTTTAACCTAGATGATAACTTTAAAGGGATGTTCAAATAGAACAATATGCATTATTTTTTCACAGCATTTTCAGCTGGAAGACATATTCAAAAGGAAAATTCTGGGTTATGATAGTTTTCACTGAAAATTAATTTTCAATTGAAAAGAAGGATTGAAAAATGTAAGTTATCTTGTTTTCTGCAAAATATTTCCAAAGCATTTTCTCTAAATGGATTTTGGAGGAGAAAACCACATTTTCCACACAGCTCTCCTCTTCTGGTGACTTGATTGACTTCCCCACCAGAGGCTGCAGCAAAGTTAAACCAAGCCAGGCAGGGGGACGAAGGATTCACCTTGCCACAACCGAAAACACCAAACATACAGCTTCCTGGGTGAGTAGCTCGGATGCTGGATCACCAGTGGCACAGGAAGGACAGCAGCTGGGAAAATTATACCAGAACACGTCTCTCTAATTTATTCAGGTGGCTGCAAATGCTCTAGGGATGCCCCCACCACATCTTGCACCATCTCTTATTCCTACCCTGACCACTTCTAGGCTACCAACACAAGTATCACATCTCCCTCCCTGCCATTTCAACATCCCCCATGTCTGCCTTTCCAGAAGTCAGTCACTTTAGGAAGAGACCAACTTTAGGAGGTTTTGTGGGTGTTGTTGATGAGTGGTGCAACTCTGCAGCAGCAGGTGCATGTATTTGCTAGCCAGCCAGCTATTCTTTTAATTGTTTCCACAAAATAAAGAGCCTGGGCCTGCCGTGCACTTTGTTTGTTTCTAATGTTGCTGGGTTGCAAAGCAGAAGTTTCTAGTGAAGTTGACCAAAGGCAGCCATGCACCCCTGTACCTCTGGCTGACACCCGACCACCCTGACTCCTGGTGTGGCTTCCTCTCTCCTTTCCCACTGCTTTGGTGTCCTCTGATGCAACTCTTACCACTTCTTTTTATAGTCCCTAGTTTTTATCAACATAGAGTAGTCAGGAGAGTATCAAGGCATTATCGCACCATGTAATGTGGTATTTAAATAATTGTACTTGTCTTCTGTTCCCCACAGGCACGTGCTCAGACAATAGCTCGGAATTTGTTCCTGTGGCTTTGCAAATATTTAGTAAATCCATTGCTTCCCTTTTTTCCCCACAACTCCCCAGAATATACTTCTGTTACTCATTCCCTTTGAGGGTCCATCCCGTCATTCATTGCTCTAGAAACTCAACTTTGCCTGTTATTTGGTTGTCCTGATCTCTTCAAGTTTTTATGCACCTCTGCTGCTTTCTCCGTCTTGGAGATGAGAACAGGCATGGTTAGAGTTAACGAAGACACAGGTACTAAAAACCCCGGGCAGATACAGGTATAGCTACTCACCCCAGTGATATCCCACTCAACAGTGTTGTCCAAAAGTGAAGCCAAGGCTTATCTTTTCAGGTTTCGCCGTTTTGTAGGAAGGGCCTGGTCCCTCCCCTGTGCTTGAGATGGGAAGAACTGGAGCTCCCCAGGCAGTCAGTGCCGCCTGCTTTTATTTCAGCAGAGCTATTTTGCCAGCAAAGGATTACAACAGCATTCTCCAGCTTGGTTGGGAATAACTGCGCTTCACCTATGACTATAGATTTTGGTCATGAGGGTGAAGAAACCCTTCAGGGCACAGCAGCTGCTCCTCCTGATACAGCCTTTCCTGTCACCGGGTTCTTGCTCAACCCTAATTCAAATCAGTGCTGGTCTTTGATCAAAGAGGTGAGCGCCATTAATAAGCGAGGGATTAAACAAAAGTCAGGAAGCCTTCCTAATTGAGGGAACCGGCAACGGCTCAGCTCCAGTTTGCCAGATCCAGTGCTCTGTCATGGGACTCAAGTCAAAATACGCTGGCAGCACCAGTTTGGGCTCCTCGGGGCTGGGGCGCGGGAAGGAGCTACAGCCTCTGCACTGGAGGCTGCGTGGAGACGCGCTCCCAGGGCCTTTCGGCAACATTAAAAATGCAACTCTCCTGGCAGACTTGGCTCTTCCTGCTCATATGAAGCCCATGAAACCTGCGTAGCAAAGCCAAGCAGGTGCTTTAACAGAAGGGGGAGGTGGCATTCATTTGTAAAATGTCTGCAGCAGCTTATTTTACCTGCCTCTGCTCCCACACTCAGAAGCACAAAGAAATGTGTTATTGAGACATTTGCCCAGTGCCACCCACGCACAGCATGGAGGAAGAGGAGCTCCAGCAGCCATGTCCTCCCTGTGTCTCACGGGTGCCTCTGCACCTGATAAACTAATCTCTGACCTGATTTTTCATGCCTGTACAAGCTATTGCTCTTACTTTTCTAATGTAGCAAAAAGATAAAAAAGATCGGCTTAGTTTTTTGTGTTGTGCTGGCAATCACCCTACTGCCATTGCGGTGGTGTGAGGGTGAGCACAGGCACAAAACCGCAGTAGTGATGGCAGAGGAAGCTTATCTGTGTTTGCACCCACTTATTTTCTGCTGCATCTCCGGATCTCCATTAGTGATCCACCACAGCAGCCCAACAGCACGGTTCCTGAGCTGCGGGTATCACCAGGTTTGTGACTTTAGTGAGATCAGAGCCCGGAACTTGCCACATTCACCATCTCCCTCAACTCAAGCTTTCTCAATACTGTGCTTTGAGACTGCCTTGTAGCACAAAGCAAATGAAGGATAGGGACACTCCACAAAGAACAAGGCCCAGCTTCCTTCACTGCCTCATGCTCATCCACACTGAAGTGGGGCTGCTTAAATCTCCTTTTTTTTCCAGCTGCCAAGACAGAGCCCTGCATGATTTAAAGAGGGGAAATAGTAACTTGCACAAAATAATCTTTGAATCCTAGGATCAAAGAAGCACCGAGGGTGGGCAGCTGAATTACCCACTGCGCACTTGAGGGCATGGCTGACACGAGATGATCCATCAGAAACTAACTCCACAGGCCTGCAGAGATGGCAAACCATTATGTGCTGATTCTTGGAGCTAGCTGGAGAGAAAACGCACTGCCACAGGCTCGCTTGGCAGTCACTTGGTGGGCTACACCCTCACACATCAGGATGGGGACAGACAGCTATTCCACCTGCAGGTGGAGGTGCACTAACATGGGAATGTGTAACGTCCCAAGAGCAAAAAATCTGCAGTTTAAAATCCATCTGAGATACGTAACAGTTGTTGCAGCACATACAGGCCTGAAGTTACCAGGCCTCTCACTGGATTGCAAAATGCAATCCAGTGAGTAAGCTTTTCATTTACAACAGGTGGTGTGAAGAAATTGCAACGGGACTTCCCTTTCCTTCACATTTGTAAAAGCAGTGGCTATTTGGGCATGTGGGCCTGCCTTGTCTCTCTGTCCTCTGGGGGAGGTTGGCTCAGGAGGAGGTATGTGCAGGTGGTGCTTTATGCACAAATGGCCAAGAATGCCTGATGTTTTCCTGTCATCACGGATGTCCCCAGAACATGCAAAGGTCTTCAAAGGATGGAAAAAGATATGGTTCTTGACTCCAGAAATTTGCATTTGTGTTCAACAAAATGAGCAACATGGTAACATGCACTGGGGAAAGAGGGTGATCGGTTCCAGCCAGAGTTAATTTAAGCACAGCCACAGCTGAGGCCTGTTAGCAGGAAGAAGCTGCAGATGCACAGTGAGAGGTATTAATGTTTCAGTTGTTGAGAATATCACAGGACAAATGAAGTTACAGTTAAAACAGTGGTAAGACCACCAAAGGGCATTTTATGAGGAACTTCCAAAATATGTAAAAGAGACAGTACAAGTAGTTTAATCAGTAAAACAATATAACATAAGTTGTAAATGAGACAGAAGAATACGCAATAAAAAGATATTAAAATATTATTTAATCATAAAATAGAATTACAACAGTAGCTTATTAGGATGAGAATCTTTTTAGCACAACAGAAAAAGTACCATCATATATTTAAAGTAAGTTTAAAGGGAAAAAACCGATCAGTTTTAAAATATTCCATGTATTTCAGTAGTTTTTCATCCTTTCCTGATGAACTATCATAATGGTGTTATGGTTTCAAAGCAAAAGATACTGAACGCCAGAATAAGACCTTCAGACTTGTCTCTCTTATGTCAGCCCTCTCTAATCCATTCTGAAGAGTGTGTATTTAACCTGCAAATGGATATGGTGGAACTCCTTTCACCCCCAGTCCTGTTATCTGTTAAAACACAGAGAAAAAAAAAAAAATTAGAGTGATAATTCACCATTATCAGACATTTGCTTTCCTTACACAACTAGACATGCTTTAACCGAGAAAAGGACTGTGTCCTCCAACTTAACACCCTACTGTATTTTGCACACATCAGCTCATCACAGCTAGGAATTTCAATGCATGCTCTTTCTCTAAAGCTCAGTAATCACAGGCCAGAGTCCATTCCCCAAAAGCCTCTTCTCTTAGATACTGCTAAGCCTTAATTCTGCAGTTCACAATGTAACCTTCGGCATGCACACACAGAGAAGAGCAGGGCTTTAAAACAAATCCCAGTGGAACAAATTTTTAAAGAGATAACTCTGTGATAATTAACTAGAAAATAAATAAAAGCAGATGCTTTTATCTGCCACTGATTAAGACATGTAAGTATTTACCCATCCTTTCCATAATAAATAGAAAACGCAAACAGTGTTGGGAAAGGGAGAAGTATAAAGAGATGACTGCATAGAAAATTTGCACTATCAACATTGTTACAGTTTAAACCCCAAAGTATCTTCGAATCTGTAAATGCATTTAACTTTCTGCAACAGGAACAAAAAATACAAACAACAGCATTAACATATATGACCAACGTTCTAACAACTTTTTCCAGCTTCCCACCACTCCCAACTGGTTTGCTACCTGAAAAAATCAGGAGTGAAAAAATGGCCTTCTAAAATGAAAGGAGAAAGTATCATTCACCTTGAAAATCCCACCAGCCTGCGGTTGCCGTGAAAGCCACTCTTTATCCATCCCATCACTGGCAGAAGTCACAAACATTTCTGAATAATCCTTTCCTCCAAAACAGCAGGAAGTTGTTTTGTCAACTGGAAGTTTCACAGTCTGGAGTCTTTTTCCTGGAGGAAAACACACATGATGTTTCCTGTTTATCTACTTACAACAAGAAATGTAAACAAATTATTGCAAATAACCGTTGTGGAGCCAGGTGTTCTGCAGAAGTGGGAACCAGGGCTGGGGGAGGTCCCATCCTGACTGATGAGCACCATGACAGGGAGAAACCAGACTTCTGTGAACCCTGTTGTTGACGATGTATCATTTGACAAGTTTCAGTTTCAGGTATCACAAACAAATCCCACTCCAATCCCAGTTTGTCCTCTAATTAAATGCTAACATCCACAGCACAGACACGTATCTGAGCTCATCATCTAGGCCGTCCATGCAGTCAATGGAAATGGGATAGAATTCCTCTCTAAAACAGGTCACATGAATCACACCCTAGACCTGCTGACTTTTCTACTTTTAACTACAAAGGCAGCCTGGAGCGAGCAGACCTTGTGCAGTGTTACGGAGGCGTACCTCCTGCTACACCTCTACTGCCTGCAGTTAAGGAAGATTAATTCCTAGAAGTTTTTCCTGAAATTTCAATAGTCTTTCAAATCAAGCTTGCATAAAATAGGGATCACGGGACATGTCTGATGTTTACAAGAAACCAGCACTACCATAAATAATACTATGCACTTATTATGCCAACAAACACCTATGGTCTTAATGACGTAGTGAACAGATCACCTCCAGACCTAACCAGAAAGCTGTCGAGACATCTTACAGCAGATTTTTCTAAAATTTCTGCTAATCCTGGGCAGTAAGAGCCTATTCCCATTATGCCTATTTTATGTACCTATAAGTGAATTTCTCTTTCTAGAAATACGCTAAAGCGCATGAATTTCCCTACAAAACATGTAATTTTTCTGTCCTCCCAACTGCATATGTAAGGGGTTGGTCCCCTTACAGCAACTAACTTTAGTGATGTGTTGAAATAGCAGGAAAGTAACTTTGATGTTGGGAACCCACAAAATTGACTGACACCAAGTCTGGGAGAAAGTGAGTGGGAAGGGCATTCAAAACAAAAAAACATGGACTGTAGGAAAAGAGGCATGAGCCCCAAAGACAAGGGGATAGACCTTGGCTGCAGTTGTAGAGTGCTCTCAGTGGATAACAGCCTGGAAGATACAATTTACAAAGCTCTCAGATGAGCAATGTCTCCCTGGAGTTTCAAGAAAATCTGCACGTAGATGTTCTATAATCTATCTGAAGTATTACTCTGTGCTTGGTGTCTATAGAAGAGACAAACATAGCAAATCTTTTTGACACGATAAAAATCAAAGGATATTAAAAACAATCACTAGGAAGAACTGTAGAATATTTAACTGAGGTTTAGATTGGACATTAGGGAAAATTTCTTCACTGAAAGGGTTGTCAAGCATTGGAACAAGCTGTCCAGGGAAGTGGTGGAAACACCATCCCTGAAAGTGTTTAAAAACCATGTTGATGTAGTGCTTAAAGACACGGTTTAGGGGTGTACTTGTCAGTGCTGGTTGATGGTTTGCCTTGATGATCTTAGAGGTCTTTTCCAACCTTAATGGTTCTAGGATTCCAATTAAAAGAATAAAACTAGCAGGTCACTAAGTGACCAGAAGGCATGACAAGACTTGGTAACATGTAAGTTAGACATCCCTTTTGAGTCATTTACAAACCCCATGGGATCAGCTATCAACCTTTCCCTGTAGCACATCCTCAATCTAAAGGCAGCACCCATCTCTGCTACAGAAGCCTAGACCCAAAAATCTGCTTCATTCTGAACCTCTAAACCTTCACTTAGGAAAGATGCCAAATAAACAAGTTTCCTTGTCCCATTGCCCTAAAAACAAAGTCCAGGCTTTGTTACCATTGAAACCTGAAAATCCCTCACATCCTTTAGATGAGCTCTTTATCAGCGAATGTATCTGCAACTGGCTGACAGCCATTCAAGCCACACTTAATGGCTATTGTGCAGTAAAAGAAAGGCTTTCATAGAATACTCTTCAAACCTGTCTGTGTTACCTCCCTAAATAATTACAATTCATTCAGAATTCAGCAAATTGAAGACTTCAGATATTACTTTAAAATAATAGCATGAGAGGGTAGGTAAGCATGAGATATTAAAAAAAAAGGTGGCTCTTTTTGACATGGACACTTACCCTGTGAAAATTCATAAAACTGTTTCCTGCAAGTGCTACGACATGGGTGGGGGGGAGACAGAACAGGTTCATGGAAGAGAAATACACTGAGAAATACACTATCAACACATCAATATCTCATCCATCTCTGAGCATAGTTAAGGACTGGGAGTGCATTACGGATATGTACTCTGCCATCAATATTCTTACTATCCCTATGCATCTGCTTATGGACACTATTCCCTCTAGCTTTCCCATATGAAAACACCTCCAAAAGGGAGAAGGAAAAGGAAAACAAGCAAAAAAACAAAGAAAAAAGAAAGGTCGGGGAGAAATAAAAAAGGCCAGGGAGGAAAAAAGGTAGAAACAGTGAACCAGAGAGGAAAAATGATTGAGTCTACTACTCCAGGAGGGTATTCAGAGGGCTGGTGGATGTCACCAAGGAGTGCTCTGCCCACCAAAGTGAGAGGATGTGGGTCCAGATACAAGGCCCAGCGCTGCTGGCATCTCCCAACTGGAGCTTCCTTCTCGAGAAGGAGGAGAAGGAAGCACCCTAGGGCTGGGGTGCATACTCCGTAGAACAGAAGTCCCACAGGTTGGCAAGACTTTGGATGGGTACAGATTAAAAGGTGAGGGAGAAAGCAGTCTGAGCCTCAAGTAAAGGTTTCCAGCAGAGTCAGAAGCACGGCTGGTGCACGTGTGCCAGGTTCTGCTGTTCTTGCAGATGAGACACTGATGTCCCTGAATCCGCAGTCCCACAAAGCCCCAAGCCTTCTACTAGACTCCAGATGCACCCCAGTGCACTTGCTCTTCTGTTGCATGATGCAAACTTGTGCTGTCTGGGATCTGACAAAATCAAGCCCCCATTCTCACCCAGCGGCCCCTTGCAGCCAGTGTGGTTCAGTTTCCCTTAAGTGCTTTACATGTGTTTTTCACCCAGAGTAAATCACCCCTGGCACATCACTGGAGTCCAAATGAGAGCAGCAATGAAGGACAGACTCAGACAATGGGCACACCCAAGACATTACTGTGGGAACGATAAAATGCTGTGGAATTCATGAAACATTTTTTAATTATTTCATTCCAAAATTGATCGTGTAAATAACTTTCAACAATAAAGATGTTGCTGGCATCAGTGTCCTGTGGGACTTGGAATAAAATCCAGGAGGCTGCCCAAAATAATACACTAAGCTGAAGAAACAAGATTCAAAAATGGCTTAAGTCATCTTTCCCATTTATCAAAGAGGTAAACACTGGTCTTAATTTTGGAGGATGCAATAGGATGCTAACTCAAACAATTCACAAGCAGAATTATGATATCCTTAGCGACCTTATCTTTTCCAACACAACAGATGCTGGAAACAAAGGAGACTTATTTACAAAGGTAATTTTTGAGAGCAGAGACATAAAATTGTTTAAAATAATAATAAAAAGGCAAAAAAAAGAAAAGTACAGTTTTTAAAAAAGAGACGCTATACCATTTTTGTGAGGGGAAAAAAGCCCCACCTCTCACTCTTTGTTTTTATTTCTTTTTTTTTGTTTGTTTGTTTTGTTTAACACAAAATTCCAGTCCATCTTTTGCGAGGACTTACCTGTCTCAGGGTCAAGGCGAATCACTCTCCCACCATCATAACAAGCTACCCAGAGTTTGCCTTCTGTGTCAATGCACATCCCATCAGGAATGCTCTCCTCTTTTTCCAGTTTGTATATACTCCTACGGTTGCCTGCAGGGTAGAAAATCACAGAACTGAGTGAAACAGTTGTTAAAACTTTTATCAGTTACAGCCCAGCAGAGTTATTTGTACTATTATTTTCAAAAGCTGTGCTGAGGCCCTGAGTTTTTTTCGCATTAAAGAAATAGATTGTGTCTGCTGCCCTGTTTGTTTCCTGAGACAGTTGTTTCTCAGCAAGAAAGCCTGTGGGTCCATTTCTATCCATTGAAAGTATAATCCTTTTTTCTGGCATTCATTTCGAGTGCACCACTCGTGTTCCCTACTTGCAATATTAAATGAATAACTGAATAAATTAATGTTAGATATATTCATAAAATTAATTACTTGTCCTAAAAGCAGTTTGAATCATTTCAAGTATGGGTTGCTCCAGCTGGAGAATTTTCAAACAGTTTGCTGGAACGTGCCAATAATCACTGTTCCAACACAAAACTGACCTTCAGATCTATAAACTGAGAGCTTACATAAACACAGAGTTAGGAAAAGCACCAATTTCAAAGGCATACTATCAACCTAAAAACAAACAACTCTATCTGAACTTTTACCACTGTTATTAAAGAAAATTAAACCCAACTTTCCAACATTGTTTATTTTATGCTCTGACAACTTCAATGCTTCTCATATGCAGCAGTATTTTTAATGAGTTTCCTTTTTGCTCCTGGGGATTGTCAGACTGCCCACAGAAAGAGAGCGAGCAAGAACGAGTGAGAGAGAGAGAAGTACCCTGTTTCCTAAGGAAAAATTCAGTTGTAAGCCATGGCAGAGAATCATTAGGACAAAGTGCTACATCCAAAATGACTTTAAATTCAGAGTTTTAAAACTAAAAATCAAATTGGCTGGGTTCTTTTAATGCAAAATACTGCAGCCCGTGTACTCAAAAGCAAATTACTAGTCCAAGTCACCTGAATTTTTCTTTTGCCCAAGCTTGTAGAAGCCCTTAAGGCATTGTTTTGTTTTAAATTAACGAAGGAAGCTTTGAGTTACTGCTACTGTTGTTGCCTTGTTCTTTCTGCAGAATCTTTATTTAATAGCTTGTATTTTAAAAAACAAAACAGGGTGAAGAGTGAAAAAATCTCTAGAGAAGCTGGCAGAGCTTTTGCACAAGACTACAAACTTGCTGTCACCTTGCCTGTGCTGCCAGTAACAAGAAACACGCAGCCTCAGGAACAGACAGATGAGATACGCTTTGTCCTTTTTACACTGGAAGACCAGATATGCCTTGTGTTTAGTAACAGTAGTACAGATTACTACTCAAACTGCCATACAATTTAAATACTTTATAGTACTACCAAACGACCCTGACTGGTTTGAGCCAGGAGCCTACACAGGCACAGACAGATGTTAATATGGCTTCTGTTGTTTTGCTCTAAAGAGGTTTCTGGATAAGTGCTCCCAAAGCTCTGATCATCTGTGTAATAACCAGAGTGGAAACAAACATCACAATCTTTAGGCACAAACAACTATTTTAGAATGCAACCACTCATACCAATTTTTCCAGTGTGGAGGTCATAATCAAAGGCATCCACCGAGTAGGACAAGCTGTCAATGTAAAAGAAGGTTTTGTGATCCAGTGACCAGTCCAGCCCATTAGAAATGTCCACCTGGTCAAAGTGCTTCACCACTGAGAGGTCAGGGAAGAGCGTGTACAGAGAGCCCTGGTGTCTCTCCAGCACGGCAGGACGAATCTCCTCTGCCATTGTACCTGTGCAGAGCCAAAGGGGAGAAAGCAGATTCAGAGTGAATGGACTCTCCTCCACATCTAGGGGCAGCCTCTCACTATGATGATGATCACACTACCAGTGTAGAAGGGAGCAGTGCAGGGGGCTTCTGAAATTTGAGGAAGAAACTGAGCCAAAAGGAGACGAAAAAGGTAGATTTCCAAAGTGCTTGCTTTTAGCAGAAGGTGACAAAACACAGCCTTTGTTCTTTTGTTGAACATTTCTGTGGCAGAAATGGTGTTCAGCATGATTCCTGCAAAATGTTTTATTCAGTCATTCATATATTAAGACAGGTGTGGCCAGCATTTAACTTACAATAAATCTTAATGTCTTGTAGAGCTGAGAGAGTGGAAAAAAATTACCTCCTCCCTCAGAATGAGTCTTACACTAAAGCCTCTTTTAAAGCAAATCTCATCTTTGCAGCTTGAAGCTGGCAGCTGAGACTGGCTCTGGAGAGGCTGGGTAAATGCAAGTTAAGGTAAGCCTTGGGACTGAATGACACAGCAGGAGCACAGAATGGTGTTTTAAAAAACAGGAGGACAGGATCACACCTGAGGCTGGAGGGCACCTCTGGATATCATCCAGGATCACCCCCTGCTCAGAGCAGGGTCAGACACCACAGGTTCCCTCCCATCAGTGTTGGGTGTTGAAGATCTCTATGGATGAAGACTTCACAGTCTTTCTGGACAACCCATTCCACCGTTTGATCATCCGCAGTAAAAGAGTTTTCTTACATCCATACAGAACTGACTGAGTTTCAGTTTGTGCCCACTCCTTCTGGTCCTTCAGTAGGCATCACTGAGCAGAGCCTGGTCTCCATGTTTTTTACGCCCCTCCCAGTCAGGTACTTACACATGCAGGTAGGACCCCCTGAACCTTCTCATCTCCTTGATGAATAGTCACTTAGTTTTTAGAAATAAAATTCTGACTTACGAAGAACAAACCACACAATATAATAAATTTCTCAGTGGAAAAGTATTTTCCATTGGCACCTTTTCTGTACTCAAAACAAGCAGCTGACAAGGGAAGAGGCAAGGCCAGTATCTTAAACTAGGCAGGCCCTGAATAGTCAGCCTCTTTTAAACAAAACAGTCCAGATCAGATAGTGCCCAGGTATACAAATAGATTTGTAAATGGGATTAAACTCTGTTTGAATTCAACAAAAAATCCCCACCACTTAACTGTGAAGGAAAACTTGCTACAACTGATCACTGCATGTTATCACCAAAACCCAGCAAGCACCAGAGGGAAGGAAGAGCCTGCAGCATACCTGCAAAATACCTCCCTGCAGGATCCACCTTCCCATCATTGAATCGGGTATTTGTTTTATCCTTGTCCACTTGAGTAATGGTGGTTACCAGCTCCTCTTTCCATTTCAAAGCAGCAAACCTGGTTCCTAGGGTGATGACATAATCTCCAGACTTCCGGAGAGCCACGGAGCTCACAGGAGCATCTGGAAACAGGGTGAAATTGAAAAGTGGGATGTGCTATGAAGAGATATTTCTTTTCTGCCCACTTTAGACATGCAACCTGAACTCAGTGAAACCACAGGCAAGAGAAACAACCTACTTTGCTACCAACAAAATTGATGTTTAAATACATAGAAACAGATTATGTCATGTGAACTTGAATATTACCACTGCTACCAGGAGCTATGATCATTACAAGCACCTAGTTGTGCTAGGAGCTTAATTAAAAAAAAAAAAAAGTATAAAAAGGGGGACAGGAACATATGCTTTTTATAATAGCTTACTGTGTGGGTTCCCCCCTCTCCAAGGCAAAAAGCAATTGTCACAAGAGTTTTAGAGCGACTGTGTTTATTTAGCACAGCTCCTGCATAAATGAGCCCTACAGTGATGGAGGCAGAGTATCTCTGCACTGGGACAGGTCACACAGGGCAGGAGAGACACCCCCCACGCCACACTCTGCTGCGCCACTCAAACCAACCTCCAGCAGCACCAAAAACACACCAAGGAGTGGCAGAGCTTCCCAAGAGCTAAAGCAAAACAGAAAACTAATAAATGCTCCATGATTAGTTTACACTCAGTTGAGCTATTATGCATAAAACCTCAATCGCATGCTATTATAAAGGAATTAATAAAAAAAGTGAACGCAAAGACAACATTTCTGCAAAAGCCTACAACCAGATGCAGTATGAAGAATAATAACTTTAGGCAGGGCAACAAAGTCTGGCATATTTTCTATACAGGGAACTAATCACTAATTTCTTAATTTAAAACTGAAACATTTCTTATATTTATGGCTTTGCAGGGGTATAATTAGGTAATAGTTTCACAAACACTTACAACCACCACCAGCCACCACTGGGTGCCAAGAGGAACTGCTCCTTTCCAGCTGTTTGTTCATGGCTAAGGATGCCCCTTCCCCTGGAGCTCTGGCAGTAGTACCACCATGACAGAAATCCAAATGCCATTTGCCCCCAGCACTGGAGATGCACACCTGACTGTAAGCTCATCCCTAGCAGCCGAGGCTGCTGGTGGTCTGGGCTCTTTTACACCGAGGTGCCACTCCTTCTTCCCGTGCCAGCACAGAGGGCAGCAGAGTCCCCTCAGCCGTGTGTGGCACCTGCAACATGTAGTAATTTCGCTGCTCTTCGGATTGCCAGTAACCACACTAATAAAAGTGTTTTTCTGCCTTTATCAGCAGCAGGGGCTTTCCTAGCAGAGCATGGGACTGCAAGCCTACATTTGCTCTCCCAGGAAGATGCCTGGGGCCATGGCTCAGAGGACTCCTTCCACCTGGACAGCTCCCAGGGCCTTCCTCCCACCCTGGGGGAGCAGCCCCCAAGCACAGCTGTCCACTGAAGGTGTTGGACATCCAAGTGACCCTACAGCAACAAGAAAGGCCCCTTACCTTCCTGACAAAGCACTCCAGAGGAAAGGGGTGCATGAGGATGCAGCCACCCTACTGTTCACTGCACAAACACAGCGCAAGGAGTGTCATAGCCCACACACCCAGCTCAGTCCACTGTGACCCCGGAGGGCTTTGTTAAAGAAGCACCCACAGGAACTGATTGATTTGCAGCACCATCTTATGCCCAAGAGAAAACTAACCATAAGGTCTCCTCTCCAAGCCCAGTTATGCATTTACAGTGTTTCCCCTGCAGAGTCAAAAAGGGCATTAGAAGTTGTTTCTAAGCATGGAGTCACCGTAATTCTCTGTAAGTTTTAATAATGAATAATTTCTCTCAGTTTCCACCTAGGAAACCCACTGCTATAATCACATGGCATTCTTTGGTTGTTTGGGGGTTGGGTTTTTTTTGTCTTTTAATCATAGTATTCCCAAAGGCACAGCTATTAACCAAAACTATTTTATTACTAAAAAGAGGAAACAATAAAATGTGATGTGCTCTCCCTTCCACATCTCCAGAGGCCACAAATAAAAGATTACACCTTTGAGAGTAGATCAAGTTGGGGGGAAAGGCAAGGAGAAGCACACTCCCTCAGCTAAACTAAGAGGAAGTAAGTTTGGGAAGCAACACTTCCAAAATCAGTATCAGGCCTTCTCTCACCTTAAAATTGGAAACCACAGTAATCTGAAAGGCAGATAAGCCCAGATCAGTTTACAGTGAATGATGAGAACAGCTTACAGGTAGACAAAATTGATTTTCACTAAGTGTTACTGAACATGAGAAAATAATAAATTGTACTGAAACCACTTAAGGAGCTGTCTCCCAACACAAATATTTACTCTATCGCATCCAGCAGTAAATCTGCGATCCTTTTTTTTTTTTTTTTTGGAAGAGTTAGCATATGTCTTCCTTTCTGGAATAAATACTTAAACCATTGAGACTCTAGCTGGTGACACCATTACCTTAAAAAGTATCAACTTCTTAAATAATTTTTGGAAATCTTTCAATACAGAAAATATCATGAGCACTGATCATTCAAATCAGAACTACTATAAACACCAACAGAAGAACTTTACTTCTGGGACAACGTGGGAACAAAAGAGAGCGAGTTGTGGACAACTTACAGGAAAAAGAAATAGATCAAACATAACCCAGTAGCACAAAATCATAAGGAAAGTCCCCAGAGCTACATCTGGTCTGTATCTAGTGTCTGCGCATAGCCCCGGTGTACTGGCGGCCGAGGAAACCCAGGCTTGTAGGGAAAGGTCTCCAGATCTGATCACCGTGCAGCTGCCGAGCGACACAGCCCGAGTCCCAACACGCAGCTCCCGCACACAGAGGAGGTTTTCCAGCGGCTCCTTACCCACAGGAATGGCCTGCGCCTGCCTGGTGACCGGGCTCCAGCGGCACACCTTCCTACCCGTGATGTCCACGTACAGCAGCGCGCCCTCCTTCTCGTCCCACACGGGCGACTCCCCGATCCTGCAGCCCTCCTTGGCCACGCACTCGATCCTGACGGACGACATGGCCTGCGGAGGGAATCCGCGTGTTACACTCCGGCCCCGCCACGGCCTGCGGGGAGCAACGAACGGGAGCGGGGAGGAAAAAAGGAAAACAAAGGAAGAAAAAAAAATGGGGGCAGAATAATAAAAGGGAGGGGAAAAAATGGAATCGGGGGGTGCGTGCGGGCGCAGGGAGGCAAAGGCCGCTCCGCCGGCAGGCCCGCCCCCGCACGCCCGGCTGCTGGGGCGCACCGCGTGTGCCGCCGTGTCATGTACACACACGCGTGTGTTTGTACCTACGGACCTGCCTATGAACGCGGGGAGAAGAATAACAGTAATAAATACTAGTAACTAATAATTAAAACAAAGCGCACCCCCACGCACGCCCCGGCCGTACCTGTTCCTCGCCGCGCAGGAGCGCTCCCGCCGCCGCTCTTATAGCGGGCTTGGAGAGGGGAAGCGGCCGCGCCTTGGGTACCCTCGCCAGGGGCGGGCCCCCCACCCGGGCGGGCTGTCCTGCCGGGCCCTTCGGGATCCTCCTCTCCGTGCAAGGCCAGCGCCGGGAGCGAGGGGTGACGGCTGTCCAAGCAGCAGCAGCAGCTAGGCCCCCCCCTCCCCGCCACGCTTCCAAGAGCTGCAGGGAGGGAAAAGAGGGAGAAGTTTCCCACCGAAGTGGCCAGGTTTCTCAGCCCCCGGAGAGGCTGATTCCCGAAAGGCCTGGTTTCTGCCCGCCTTCTTGCTCTGGTGTAGGTGGCCACAGAACCTTGGCCCTGACTTCCAGCATCAGGGAACCTTAAGAGCTCCTGCAGCAGCACCTTGGTTATCCAGAAATCCTGGGCCTTCCGCATACTGTGCCCTCTTTTACTCCCCATACTGTATAGTCTAAAAAACTTCCAAAGGCATGAGGCAAACAGCTGGCATCAAAATTTGCAGATACAGTTGTGCCTGCTTATCTCTGTGCTATGGCCACTACAGCTCCCAGGCCTCAAATTTCAAAGCAGTGGGTACTTTTTATATCCGAGGTCTCCTCTTCAGCATCCCATGACATATTGCCTTTTGACTTGGAGTTGGTGATCGCCATAGGTAGGGATCAGTGACATCAAGTGGCTTCAGGCTCACTGCTCTGTGGAAACTCGGGAGCACAAGGCAGGCAGAGGCTGGCTTGCTGCTGTGTCCCCACAAACCAGAATTAACTAAGCTGCTCCAAAACTCATCTCCCTCATCCAGACTTTGGTTTCCACCTGGCTCACGTAGCAGCCCCATTATTCAAGGGGCACTGCACACCAGTGAGCACATAGCATCCAGCACGGTCTTTTAGGAGGTAGTCCCCACAAAGGTCCTCTTACAGATTGTATCTGTTCCTTATCATACACTCTCCTCTTGGCAATTATCTCCAGTTAAATATCTTTATTTGGTTGCCTTTATTCATAAAGCAGGTGCTCAGAGCCCAGGCTTCCCTTGGTCACAATTTTTTCTATTAGTGGTATATTTGGAAAGTTCATAGGCTACATGACCTTACCAACATGTGTTTCATGTAGGCTTCTTTTGATGGAGTACCAATGTGATATTTATTAACTTATTGTGGCCTTAGCTGAGTAGTTAGACTTTTATTTTATAGGCTTCCATGGTATTCCTTCAGTGCTTAGCATTGAATTTCTCTTTCTGTCCTACTGCTGCATGTACAACAAATAGCAGGATTTCATCTCAGACCTGAGGCAAGCAAATTATTAGCAACCACCAACACAGAAAAACATCCAGAAAAAAAGCGCCACATCTCTGTCCTTTTTCCCATACATTTTACAACATGGAAAGAAGATGCAGAAGTTTTAAAAAACGCATGCGAAGAATTCATTAAGTACAAGGAAGAACAATTATTGCTTCTTACAAAGCTTAGCCACATTTACTGCTCTCCCATTGTCTTTGCACACTATGAAGCCATTTGGGATACGATGCAAGAGCTTACTGAATCCAGCAGCAATAGGAGATACACCCTCAACCCACCTCACCAGTCTCTCTGCTCCTTGCTGACTTAGGCATTTGCCAGCATGGTTTGGAGGCATCAAAACAAGCTGTGTGCTGGCACACACCTTGGGAGAAAATTAACAGCTTCTCTAAGTGCTAGGTTACAACACAGACTCTGTGCCATATATTTTGAGCTTGGATCCCTAGTTACATAGGACAGCACCCCTGCTTTGTCTTCCCTGTAATGGCTAATCCAAGCTTGTTGAAAGGTAGAGCAGGGAGGAATCCATGGTCAGGGTGCCTTCACAGAGAGCATCAGATGAGGTCGTCTGCCAATACAAGTTCACTGTGGGAGAGAAGAGCACAGAAGAGGTGGCTGCCAAAAGCTGTGCTGCCTTGCGCCTTCCCCCTGGGAACTTCCCACTGTTGCAGCGCAGCCACAAAGTCTACTGTGTGGCCTCCAAATCTGACTGATATGAAGCTTACACAGCACCTCTGTGGCTTCCAAAGGGCACGCTGCTAGCTCAGCATTTATTCCACATGGTAGTGCACATTGTACACTTACTCCTCCTGCTTTGCAGGGAGCAGGAAAGTAGAATTCTTACTTACCTACAATCACGAAAAACACAAAGAGTAGATCTGTGATGCGGGAGGCCCTGTAGGGTGAAATCACAGCCCTCGTCCAACCTGCAGTTTCCCTGAGCTTGCCAGAAGCCATTACCCTTCTTGCCAGTCAGGAAACACTCAGAAGTTCTGGAGAGCAGCCCAGAGCACCACAGAGATGGGAAAATCCCCCCACCCTCAATGACTGTAGGGAGGAAGAGGTGCTGGACTATTTCAGGCACTATAGAGACTGGGTTTTACTTCTGCGCATTCCTGGAAAGCTGCAGATGTTCTTCTCTCCTTATATGAGCCTGATCCTGTTATTTCTTCATCTTCAGAGCAATCCTCATCATTTTTCCTTCACCTTTAGTCTTTACTACTGCTAGTCCTCCTTCCTGCTTGAAGGTGGGAGGGCTCTAGGTCTTGTCCATGGCTGGTACGAAGTGCAAATGCCACATATCAGATGTCTGTATCCCAAGAGCTGCCTGAGTATGGAGTCTGTCAGGCCTCCTCTGCAGATAGGCAAGGTGCAGCTGAGAGTGGAGACTGCACCAAGGGCAGTGGAGCCCAAGGAGCCACTACCTCAGTGCAAGCCTGTTAAATCCATTAGGGCAACCAGAGTGGGCACATGGGAATTCTCCACTAGCAGGTAATACTGCATTTGGGGGTGCACAGATGGAGGGACAAGCAAAAAGCACTGAGCAAGAGCACAGGTAAAAACAAAATCAGTTACTGCAGTCAGTTGGCTGGAAAGCAATAGTCGGCACTGCTGTGCACTTGTTTGCAGCCAAGTATAGTTCTTGGAATTGGCTTGTGTGTCCAGATCAAGTTTTATTTGTTAGCAAGCAACAAGTAGGTCCAGGAGAGATCAAATTGCTGAGAAGTTTCAATTGTTTACTAGTCTGGATGGTCACAGTTGCGTATTTAAACATAAAACATTTGCCAAAGTACTCCATTTCCCTGTTTGCAAATGTCTACTTGGGAGAAGGTGGCACCAGCAGACTTGTGCCCATTGACTTATTTATGTGTCTAACACTTACCAGTGTCACAAAAGTTAATGCAGAATGGATTAAGAATCTCAAACAGGGAATCTTTTCTACAAAGGATTGCACCAAATAATCATGAAGTCATATTGAAGTATTTAGCCTTTCAATACCAGTTTACAAAAAAATGACAATTGTGCCCTGTACTTATTACAGTTCATTATACAGACTTCTTTCAGCACAATTCCTTCTGTACTGGCCACAGGCACATGAAAAAGCATCTCTCACTTAAGAGGACAATGCTAATAAGCAAACGTGTGACCCTTTCCACTGCAGCCAGTCTCCCCAGTGCTTCATGAAGACCCTCACAATGTCACAGGTGCACCTCCAACTTCTTTGTCATGGGAGCACCAACAGGTGCAAGTTTCTGCTGCCTTAAGCTGCCTCACAAAGCTGGAGTTCCCAGCCTGTGCCTCTCCAGACCTCTGCTCTGCACCAGGAGCAGTTGGGCAACAGGGTGCTTCAGAAAGCATTCTTCAGTGGAGTACAGTCAAGACATTTTTCATTAATGCCTTACTTTTCTGCTCTCTGTACCCATGTGACCTGGATTTGCATTTTGCTTGCCTCAGAATAAAAAAAAAGAGCATTGATATGTGCTACAGCAGCTGCAAAATTATAGCCACAACAGAGGTCATGCAACAGAGCCAGGACTTCAGGGAAAAGCAGCATCTTTCATTCAGATAACTGATTTAGCAACAGTGCTTTCAGTGTTTGCAGCTTACAGGCATGCAAATCCTTCTTCTGGCTGAATCAAAAATAGATTTCAAATTACCTGCAGGTTTAGGGTCACTTCTCAGAGCTTAATTTAAGATGTTCAGCCAGACAATTTGAGGAAAGTCTGGTTTATGTACTAGCCATTTTTAACAAGTGTAAACTACAACTTGGGTATTAATATCTGCATCACCTTGCTCATCTAGCTTTTAGGCCTCTGTGCCTCCTTTAATCAGGAGAGATATCTGGCTTGCTGTAAAACGAATAATCAGGAAAAGGATAAAACAATGCCCCTACTTCATTTTAGAGGAGACAACAGAACAATAGCTGAGCCAGTTTTAAGGAGGGAAAGCACTTTGTTCAGGTTCCATTCAACCAGATGCAAATGGAGCCTAAAATGACAGTGACAGGGGTTCCCAAACTACTCAGCACCACCCTTCTGAGATAAGGAACTACAGAGGAATGCAGCCAGACACCGTGGTTTCAGGTGAAGTGGGTGGGCTAGTTTACAGGTGTTTTTTCCCCTCAGATGACTCATTCCCTCACTAGGGCCTGCACTTCCCAAGGTATAACCAGAGCCATTTTCCCAAATGGCATAGAACGCTTTTTCTTGTTACAGGTACTACTCTTGAAATTCAAGAGCTTTCAGATAACCAGGAGATTTCTTGATGGAACCTTCCTTTTATCTTGCTGTTGTGCTAAGTTTTAAATTCTTCCTCAGGACACTGGCCCACCGATTTGGTGAGCAGAACAACTACGGAACTGTTCTGGAACTGTCAAAACACAACTTGTGTCCTGCTCCCCCAGTGCTGTTTCCTGGGGTTAGGGTGGGTGGGGCAGCACCTGAGGAAAAACAACAGAAACCGGAAAAAATGTCTTCAGGATGTTTAAGCCAAAAGAAACCATAAAGGTGTCATTATGGAGCCTACCCAGAGATTTAAAACAATGTATCAGATAAAGCAGCCAAGGCGAGGCAGATACCCAGCTCCAGGGCTGCTGAGAAAGCAATGGAAGGCAGGGAGGGTCTGCCCAGCCTGAAACAAAAGAAGAGTCCCAGAGAAAGGGCAGGGCAAGGTGGATCCAGGAGGTTGTCCCAGACAAAAGAAGCCTACTGGAAAAAGAAAGATCATCTGGAAGCTGCACGCACAGAGGCAGGGAAACTAATGAGCAAATAACTGAGGCTGCTTCTCCTTCTACTACCATGTGGTCACACAAATTTATCCAAGCTCTCTGCAGAGGGGTTAACTTGAGGAACAGAAACAGGCATGCACATCTGCTGTTTTCAAACAACTTACCCAACTGCTATGTAACATTTTCTTTCAGAAGGCTGTGCTTGCAGTCACTTTAATCCACCTGTCACATGCCGCTAGATGTGCTGACTTTGTTAGGAGCAGAGCCTGGCAGCAGTTATCCCAGGATCATCTCTGCAAGAGGGACTTATCGCAGAGTTGCATCCCAGGAGTGGCAAAAGCCTGTTCAGCCATGAAGCTGATGTAAAGGAAAGTTCAGAAGCAGCAGTAGCAGGGCATCTCTCATGAAACCAGAAGTCTGTGTGTCTTCACTTCTTCCTAAGGAAGCCGCATTGAGGCACTCTATTGTTTTCCATCTCTGCCCTTCCCCGGTATTTT
This sequence comes from Falcunculus frontatus, assembly GCA_013398115.1. Taxonomy (NCBI): domain Eukaryota; kingdom Metazoa; phylum Chordata; class Aves; order Passeriformes; genus Falcunculus; species Falcunculus frontatus. The sequence continues at coordinate 129,880 of VZRV01005804.1, forward strand.
TCCCTTGCATGCCAAGCTCCCAGGTTGTGCAAGCAGCTTTTGTTCCTTAATTCGCATCAAAAGCATGTTTTCCTAACAGATGTGTCAATTCCCTGCAGTGCTAAACCTTTACAAGTACTGGGATCATCACCATTCCCAACGATCAAAATGAGTAGTTTCGCTGGATTACCTTCGCAGCTCACAGAGGCAGGCTTTGAACACTGGGTCCCTCCCAGGTATCAGATACACATCATGCGTCTGGCAGTACAGCCTGAACATCCAAGCCAGGTAGCCGGATGTACCACATCAAAATCAAGGGAATGTTTCAGGCTTACATGTAATGGCCAAACATTTGTAATTTCTCCTTCTATGGTCTGGGATTCATGGTGCAAAGAAAACATTCCACAAGCGATATACACAACTGAGAAACATTTCTTTTAGGGCAGAAACATAAATGCAGAAATGATGGTGCTCGGAACCACTGTGCAGCCCCTGTTAGTCCTTGGCCCATGTTACCATCAACAAGTAACCACAGTTATATGAAAAGACTCTACAAACCAATAGTAGCCGTTTCCAAATTAATGGATACCAATCTCCTTTCCTTGGCCCTGTCTTTCCCACATCCCAGCCACAAGCAGACTGTATGTACAGAGGGAATTAGGAGCCACAAGTCAGAAAGTCACAACAAGGAAGTCTGTTGCTGGTATCTGTTGCAAGATGCCTTTAGGGAAGAAGAAATCCTGGTCCTGAAAAACAACTGGCAGTCCAATCCTTACTGCTTCTTCCTAGTGCTAATTTTTCTTCCCTTCTGCCTGCACCTTTACTGCCTTTCCTCTTTTTTTACCTCCTGTTTGCTTTTCAGCTGATGGACTTGAGCTCCATTTCACCCAAGCTTTCTCCAGTTCCAGCCTCCCTGGGGCCACCTGCTCAGTCACTCCAGTCCTTAAACCAGTCCACAAGTGTGTTGTTGGCTGCTCAGCTCTGACTCCCTCTGCTGCTGTCAGACCCATTGCAGGCAGGAGGGTCACTGCTGCCTGCAACACCCACATTGCAAATTCCATCCTTTTTGAAGGCTGCCTGTTGCAGAGCCAGTCAGAGCAGGAGGGATGCTATGGGATCAGTTGTGCACCTACCCCAGCACCTTTTTCTCCACCTTCTCGCCTTGCCTTCTTCCCTGCTCTAGCCCGGGGAGCAGCTCCTCTGTGCCAGCGAGGTACCTCACAGCACCGGCATGTGGGAGCAGGGGGAACTACAGCAAAAGGTCGGGTAAAACCGACATGAAGCCGACAGGAGCCCAGGAACCTGCTCGCCCTGCTTTGTCCTTTGCACGCAGATGGCAACAGCGGGCTGGTGAGTGTTCAGCTGCACACGTCTGCGGGGGTACAAGAAGAGGGATCAGACAGAAGGCCTGGCTACGGCTCTTCCTCTATAACTCACTTAGTCCGACCAGGGAAAATCAGCCATAATACAGCATAAGCAAATACATTGAAAAGTGAGGCCAGGGCAGCAAATGGTCTGTTACATTTGCTCAGCTAGGCAGAAACAAAAGTCAGGCTTGCACTATTTGCTATACACAGCAAATTAGTGCTCAGTGACTCTTTTTTGGGAGGCTGAAGGGGAAGGGTTTTCCTGGATACTTAACTTGTTAAAGTATTGCCAAATCTGCAGAAATAATTTACTCCTGATGGGACACAGTACTGATGAGTTTCACAACCTACCAGACAGAGGGTAAAGCCCTGAAGAAATCACAACAAATGAAAATATTGTTAGCAGTTTCATAATTTAATGAAAAAGTACTTGTAAAAAGGGGACATCTGAAAAAGACCGAGTCCATCTTGGAAAATTGAATATATATATATTTATATATATAAAACAAAATGCAAAACACAAAAAAAAAAGACAAATAAGGTTAAGAGGTAATACTTCAAACAGTTAGCCACCGAACGCACAATAAAAACTAGCAAATGCACTTTGGGGACAATACTTGAGAACTACATAACCAAGGGCTCCTTCATTTGTCTATTAAAATAATGTAAAAATTAGCAAAACCATTGCCCAGACTGGAAACAATTGAATTGATAACCCCAGAAGAGCAGAAACGCTGAGTTTTGCTGAAGCACCATTTTTCCTCTCTTCTGTCATATGCTTCCAGCCACAAAATAACATGAACACTTTGCTGACCTCCCAGATAAGTGCTCCCAATAAAAGCTTCGTAAAATTTCATGGCCAGTGAGAGAGGATTACTAATAAATATTGAAGGAGAACTAAGAGAATCAGAACCGGAATACAAATGAACAGACATTTGTTTACTTATTCTGAATGACCCATGGCTTAGAACACAAAGCATTTCCCATTAAAATAAAATATGTGGAAATCTAAATTGCTACTGCATATTTACACCAAAAGAAATAATTTTGAAGATACAGCTCTAGAAAGATCAATTACACAAATATACATAAAATCAAGAAGTAAAAAAAAGAAAAAAATTAAGATGCATGAAGCAAACAGAGCAGATTGGCCAAGTATAGGTTTTTCTTATTATTTCACTACTGAAGAGTCCCTCCAGCCCCTGACCTGCTAGTCCTATTGCAACTAGGGAGATTTCAAAGTTTAAAACAAATCTGAAAATGACATTGCCATTTCCCAACCTAAAAGCAATAAATTAAAACTATGAAGCGAAACAAGTTGCTGTTCAGATGCTGCATGGCCATCTTCTGACTGTGGGGGAACACTTTTTTTCTAGACAAAACTGAACCCTCAACAGAGCTGTATGATGTGCCCTACACAACCTATGGGCCATTTCACCCAGTGATGTGGGGACAGAGGATGTTGTGTGTTTATGAAATGTATAGCATTTCAGAGAAAAACAGTGCAGTTGCTTTGTTGATCAACACAACACCATCTGTAAAACAAGAAGTTAGTTTGCATTCAAACAAAAATCCCTGTCATTGAAACAAACAGAAAGGGATTCATTCCCTTCCCTTCTCGACTCCTCAGTCAGTACTGTCTGAAATTTAATCACTATTGAACAACTGCTGATTTTAAAGGACATACAAAAAATGTGTTAGACTGGGAAACAGCAACTGATCCAGAGGTTGAAAAGCAGCATAATAAAATAGTAGATTTTCAGCAATAAAAAACCTCCCATTTTTAATTAAACCATCATACTCCAAATGATGACTGGCTAAAATTTTACAGACCTCGATGCCAGAAGGCTCCTATGCCTGTGTTCAGGCAACTAGGGTTGAAAATTTGCACCTGAAAAAAAAATGCAGCTAAAATTATTCCTAATTCAGCTGACTTTAAAAATACCAGGTAAAAACACCTCTGGATATGAAAGCTCAGTTTCAAGAGGAACCTGGCATCACCGGTGATTGCCTAAATGTAAGTGTCAAATAGCATTTTTCTTTGAAGTAGTACATCTACTTTTGTAAACACTATCCACAAAATTAGCCATCTGTACTTGTTAGCTGGGTAAAATATTTACAAGTGCATCCCACAACAAGCATCTATGTACAGAGATTAAAAAAACTGAAGTACTAGAAGTTGTATATTTACAAAATAAGCGAATTATTGGGAAGAGAAACACGACCTTCAGCAAAAGCAGGGAATGGGGGCACGTCTAGAGGTCAGCGAGTTTGGCAGCGCCAGCGACGCCTGCTTCCGCCCTCCGCAGGGAGCCTGCAAACGCCACTGCAGTTCAAAGCCTCCTGCAGAAGGGGATCGTCACTTAGTAGTCACTTTGGGCCTGATCCAGCAGAGCACAGCGGCATGTGCTCGGATATCTGAGCACAAACGTTCCCGGGGGAAACCAGCAGGACTTCTCACATGCTTAACTTCCTAACACATCCGCAAGTGCATTGCTGGATCAAAGCCATACTGCAGCTGCGGTAACAACGCAGTTTCAGTGTCTCCGTTTGCAGTCTCTTGCAACATGTTAGAGCAATGCAAGGACTTCTTTAAAACCTGTCCACCACCACGAGACTGACTCCACACGAACGCGGTGCCTCGCACATAAGCTGGCAAGGGGGAAGCAGTTTCCTGAATTTTTGCACAATCAACCGCTTTGTGCTTTCCCAGATGTTACTCTCTGATAAAACACACGATTTCCACATGACTTTGTGGATAACAGAGCCTTGCAAAGACTGCAAACCAATTCACAGTTGAACAAAACTACTCTGATTTCTCTCCCCTCCCCCATCCCCTACTGCCGCTCTTCCTAACATAGGTCCTAGACTATTTTCTGGAACCTTTTGATGCCGAGCTTTGCACTGGTACACTGGAATACATAAAGGCTGAATTACCCCGTGGGGGCTTCTAATCACCTTTGTACCGAACTGTGAGATATCATATTCTTTTTGTTTCTATTGTGACAATCTCTTCCGAAGTCCTTATTTGGGCTTTCTCTCTCTGAGCTACTTCGTCTCAACCTCACTTGCTCTTTGTTTTCATCACTTTCTGCTTCAGAGTCACTCAGCTCTAAGTCAGGACAGTACCCATCATTGTCCTGGTATGGAGCACCTTCAAGTGTCTGCTTGCTCCACAAGCGATCTTTTGTTGCAAGTCTTCTCATTGGCTTTTCACAGCACCGGAGATCTTCTGTGGTCCTCACTAGACTGTTGGTAGCCTCTTTAAAGGACCGGCTGAAATGTTCTATGGTGGATTTTCGGAATCCACTCTGGCTGGCCAAGTGAGCCGTGAGCACGGACTCTTGTTCGTAGGACGTCTGGCTGGAGCTGTCTCTCTGGCTCACATCTCCAGCCCTGCCCATCAGACCATTAGATTTGGACACCAGCCTTGAGTTCTCCTGTTGCACCCGCCCATTCCCAATGGAGGACTGTCCATGCAAAGCAGCCTGGAGCGCTAAAGGCTTCCCGGATGGCTGGCCCCGGTGAAACTCCATCAGCTGCATGGGGCCAGAATCCTTTGCCTCGCTCCGAGGCTTGCCAATCCCTGCCAGCAACCCGTTACTTCTGCTGTCGTGCTGATACCTGGCATAAGATTTTGCTTTAATTTCGAACGATTCCTTTGACATTGGCACACTCCGTTTGCTGTAAACAGTGCTGTTGTTGTCAGGAGAAAGCGGTCTGTTGCCAGGCTTCAGCGAGTTATTTTTGCAGTCTCCCAGTGTTGATTTGGGCATTTTTAACTTCAGGGTGATCCTGGGAGGTGGGTAGAACAGTGTGTTCTCTAGTGCACTTGTCAGGGTATGGCCTACAGGAGAAAGAGGCAAGGAAGCAGAAGAAAAAGAAGAAAGGCCTTTTTAAAAAGGGCAATTTCTTTTGTCATCCGTAACAAGTTTTATAGTCCATTATAAGGTCATGCAACAGTAAGAAGCATTTGCAAATAATTAGCGTGAAATTATTTTAGGACACTAAGGAGAAGTTAGGATAATCAAACTGTTCCAAATTATCCACTGCTTTGGAATTTAGGTAAGCATTTAAATATTTCCATTAAAAACAACAATGTGCCCTTTTTACGGGGCTTTAAGCCAGTGAATTGAACCAGTTTTGAGGTATGATTGAAGTTGGTCCAACAAAGCTGTAAAAAAGGTTCATATTCAGTTTTGGATGAAGAAAAAACAATGCTTCAAACTGAGTTTCAATTTGGACTTAGTTCAACTCTGCTTTGTATTATAAAATTCTCTAAGCTTTAAAAGTCTTTTTACCTCAACATATGAGTTGTTTATGATAATACACACACACAGCACCCACTGCAAGTACCAAGCTATTATAATAAGCATTAAAAAAGCACTTGTGTTTGTAAAGACATAAAGTAAACTTAGTAGACATTTCTAATAAAACGCATTTACGCACAAAAGCAAGGAGCCTCAGAGTGCTGCTGCTTCCATGAAGTAGTAGTCTGATCCAAAATAGTTTTAAAAAAACTACCTTATCAGTACTATCAAAACCTTTCCGTGTTTCAGGGGCAGAGAAAAAAAGCACAAAGACTTCACCCTAAACTGGTGAAGTATGTATCTTGAAAGACCAAAGAGATCTTAATTTCACACAGAAAAATAGCTGCCTTTCCTATTAAAAAAAAACCCCAGTAATTACACTGGTATGCATACTCTCTTCCTCTTTCCAAATACTGTGTTCCTTAGTTTAAAAAGTTGCTGTAAATGTGAAGGGCAGAGTGGGGTTTGGCACCTCAGCATTCCTCAACATCTACTAGTCACTATTAATAACCAGAGTACTTGAACTCTTCTTGAAGGAAGGAGAACAACCGCAGATGGCAAGCTAAGAAATCTGTGCTGCTCATGAAGTGCACAAGGCACACAAGAACAGCAGCAATTCCCATCAGTCACTCTTTCTCTTGCCTGAAGGAACCAACTACTGACAGCAAGCAAAAAAGGTTTCTCAGCTGGAGAACCAACCAGCAGGGCAGAGCTTGCTGCAGGGAACCAGTGCCGTGGACCAGCAACCCAAGGGTACAAAAACCTGGAGATCACCACCAACTCATTTCTGCTATCTGGATGCCACAGTGACTGATAAGCAATAAGCAAATACCAGAAAGAGCCATAAAACAAAGAAATATTGAAGTAAATATTTTAAGTGATTAAAGAGTTCTCTTTGCGTTGCTACTTTTATTGGCTATGTACTTGAAGAAAATTCTTAAAGGTATTTTTACATGTTAAAAGCACTAAGCAGGAACATAAAGAGAATACACTGTTTTAGTTTAAATACAGGCAGGATTTATAAATATTTTACATTTATATGATTACCTGCAGCAATTTCCTGATTAATGAGTTGAACTTGCAAGTTGAAGACCTGTTCATGAACTTTACTGTGGGACAACTTCAGTTTCTCTCTCCTGCTTACCATGTAGCAGAGATTTCTTACCTACAGAGGAATAACAGGAGACTTAACAGGCAATAAGAAATAAATCCAGACAGTTTAAAAAGTGTATCATCAACAGAATCAAAACAGCATTACATGAAGACACCTTGGTAAAGTTCTTGTCAGTATTACTAAATACACTTAACGCATTAAAAAAAATTCTTTTTTTTAAATTGCCAATACAACAAATGCCTTGAAAACATTTTGCAAGACAGCAGAATATGTTTTCATTTTGGCTGACCCATTTGCCAGTTTCTTTTTTGACTCCATTGCATTGACTCGTAAGGTTCAACAAGGCCAAATGCAAGGTCCTGTTCCTGGGTCAGAGCAATACCCAGGATCAATATAGGCAGGGGGATGGATGGATGGAGAGCAGCCCTGCGGAGAAAGATGTGGGAATAATGGTGGGTAAAAAACTGGACATGACCCAGCAATGTGCACATACAGCTCAGAAAGCCAACTGTGCTGGGCTGCATCAAAATCAGCATGGCCAGCAGAGCAAGGGAGGGGATTCTGCCCTTCTACTCTGCTCTGGTGAGACCCCACCTGGAGTGCTGCACCCAGCTGTGGGGTTTCCAGCACAATACAGACATGGACATGTTCGAACAAGTCCAGAGGAATGCCACAAAAATGGTCAGAGGGCTGGAGCTCCTCTCTTCTGAAGACTGAGAGAGTTGGGGTTGTTCAGCCTGGAGAAGAGAAGGCTCTGGAGAGACCTCACTGCAGTTTTTCATTATATGAAAAGGGATTATATGACAGAGAGACCAGAGCCTGTAGTGACAGAAAAAGACATAATGTTTTTGAATTAAAGGAGGGTAAGTTTACATTGGCCATAAGGAAGACATTGTTTACAGTGAGACACTGGAACAGGTTGCCCAGAAAAGTTGTGGAAACCCCATCTCTGAAGTGTTCAAGGCCAGATTGGATGGGGCTTTGAGCAACCTCGTGGAAGGAGTCCCCATCCATGGCAGGATGGTTGGAACTAGATGGTCTTTAAGGTCCTTTCCAACCCAAACCATTCTGTGATTCAGTTCCACATAATTCTGCTTTTACTGCTTGTTTGAGTTAATAGCAACATTTCCACCTAAGGTAATAGAATAAGAAGAGACACTGAACACTCTTGATAAACACCTAAGAGTGCTTTCAAAACACAGAAACAACGTAGGGGCTGGTTAAAAGGTATCTGCCAAACGTACTTTCCCCAGCACTCAATTCCATCTGTTCAGAACTGGAATCTCTTTACCCAGAAACAAAATTCCAAGATTCCTAAATTTATATTTATGTGAAGATATAACAGAGTAGAAAATCTTGTGACACAAGAAGTTTAGAAACTTGGAGACAGACATTTCAAATTATGAATCATCTCCACTCAGAATAAGTACATCAATTTCAACAAAATTTGGTGCAAACCAAACACTTATCAAACAAAAAGCCCAATATTTTTATTTTATTGAAAAATAAAAAACAACCCGCCACCCCAAATAACAATCCTCCATCTGAAACATGTTATCGGTTTTAAATTTTTTCTTAAAGTAAGCTTCCATATCAAAAGCAGTCCTGGAAAAGATCTAAGATTGATTATGATAGATTCAAGACAACAGTTATACTGACAAGTGCAAATCTTGGCTCCAACAATCTTCCTGTATTTTCATGTTGTTCTCTCCTCAATATTGTTTCCCCTTTTCTTACAATATTATTACCTCTCTTCTGCTTTTACTTCCCTTCTCCTCATCATATCTATTTTATTTTATTACCTTTTTTATTTTCACTACCTACCTCTAAGCACTTGAAAACTGCAGGTCGCCACCACCCAACAGGCCAACCTAATGGGCAGCCTCCAAGTGGTAACAAGCCTTACTCTTACTGTCTGTTTAATAAAAGTAACATTTTTTCTCATTCAATCTGTATCACTAACTACTACTACAGTGGGTCAAATAAATTTCCTCATTTTTTAAACATTTACTCAACTGAAGCTGAAATCATAGAGTCAATTACCAAATACGTCCATCGTGCATAGAAATATGCATCTTAAAACACATAAAGGAATAACATTTAAGCAAGTCAGGAAGCACTCCTTTCACATTGGATCTTTCACTGGACTGAGAGAGGCAGCTCCTGAAAGTCTCTGCAGCAGGCAGTGCAGCATACTGAACAACTGGTATTGAAGGCCTTACTTTTTAAAAATTTTATTATTATTTTTAAAATAATCTCTTTTTGCTTTCCCCATTCCTACTTTCATCCACAAAGAAAGACCTTGCTTACCTGCAAATAGTTTTTCAAAACTTTACAAGTTAAATTCTTACCCTTTCTAGGTCCTGCCTTAAATGCATGAACATCCTCATGCGAGTATGAATGCTATCTTCTTTTGGCTGCACCAAGCCATTTTCTTCATCCTCCTTGGGAGGAAACAACGGTTTGTTAAAGTTACTTTTTCGCTTTAATTTCCAGTAATTGTAGATGAAGTCTACAGCAAGTTTAGGAAGGCCCAGCTCTGCTGCAACATCCTCCACTTTTACTAGTGAGTAAAACTCTTCTTCCAGCTCTCGGAGTTTTTGGGCTCGCAGGCTCGTTTTCTCACTCTCTGTTTGCTTCTGCTCTGACATGCTCTTGGGGTGCTCCTCAACATCAGGCAGCGAATTCTGTTTGTTCTTGCTGTGCTTTAGACAATACGACTTGAACTTGACCTCATCCCCATCATCCAGGATAGTCTTCATCTCTAAGCTATGCTCAAAGGCACAGGTGACATGAAAGGCAGTGATGCAGCTTTTCACGGAGCACTGCAGACACAATAAAACAAAAAGCCTCAATTACTAACAGTACCAGCAAACAGAAAAAAAGGACATAACTACCTCAACTACATGAAAATCCATCCCTACCAAAACCTATTTCCTACACATTCTTAAAAATATTGATCCCTTTGAAGCTGGTATTACCCAATTTAGTATTTTCTTGTTTGCAAAGAGTGTTCAGTGGAAGGAGTTTTCTGTCCATCTTTGATACACATAGCAGTGGCTCTTAAACATCTCAGCCTTATTCAAAAGGCGGCAATCCAGACTAATTCCTAAATCTCTGTCTAGTCAACTAATTTGATAGCAAATGGCTATGAAGAAGCAGACATCTACCCAACAGTCATCTCCAATGTAAAGCATCTCTGACCACAGGAAGAACAAAAGGCAAAACCGAAATTGCCCTTCTGACAGATGGATCCCTGCAGAGTCACTATGGGACAAGTACGTACCTGAATGCAAGCACCAGTTTTCAGTTTGCATAAACTACACACTAGAGCCCATCGACTTGGTGGAATGTGAGACACCTTTGTGATTGGCTCCATCCTTTCTGGGCAAGCAATACTAACCTGTAAAGAAACAAAACAGTGTAGAAAACAGTTATCAAAGGAAAAAAACCCCAAGCTCTCCATTTATACCAGAAGAAGAAAGCCATCCCTTCATTTCTCTTCCTGCAAGATCTTCATGTGCTCATACTTCTTAGAAAGGGACCCCCAAAAGATCCCACATGCAGATGATAGTGTGGAATACTATCAGTTTAACCTGGTGACTCAAAGTTGCAATTATTCAAAACATTTGAGGCACTTACAGCACTCCCTTGTTATGAACCAGTGTCCTGGTTCCAGCCAGGACAGGGTTAATTTCTGCAGTAGCCAGGAGGGAGCATGGCTAGGACCCAGAAGTTATTCTATACCAGCTCATTTTCTGAGGATGGGGGAAGGGCTCTCTTCTGGTTGGGGTAAGAGTGGCGTGAAGCGAGTGGTCGGGTAGCGCTGGCTCCTTCTGTTACTGACATTGTAGCTCTTACTGTTTGTTTTTCTTATTTCTCTGCTGCTTCCTGTAAGTTGTTCTTATCTCGATCCATGGTCTTTACTATTTGTGCCTCCAAATCTCCTCTCCAGCCTGCTACAGGGGAGGAGGGAGTGGCACATGGTTTGAAGTGCTTCAGTGGAAACACTAAATGGGGAATACCATTCCTAAACCACTACCAGTTGAGAGACTGCAGCAAGTGATACTCATTTCCATTCCCTTGTGGTTTTTGTTTTTGGTTTTTTGCCCATGTGCTGCTTTCACAGGTCTAACTTAAAAAGTGCCAAAATACAAGCCCCTCAGAACAAAACAGGAATGCTTTCCTGAAAAGCTCCTTCTATAAAATCCCTAGATCTGCTATGGTACCCACACTTCTGTCAACTCAAGATTTGGGACAGAACCGGATCTATCAGTCAGCAGCCAGGAAAAGCCTTGCTTCCCAGCTCTGCCTCTCTACTGAGCATTCCCACTGCAAGAGGTGATCCTAATTCACTTTCCTAACTATGGATTGTATCAAACATAATGTGAAAAAAAAAAATACAACAAACTTCTCTTATTGCAAAGCAGGATATATTGTCTTGTGCTAGTGTTTACATACTTAGTCTGGATGATCAATTTGTCTCTGGTAGACCAGATTACAGATATTACTGTAAAAAAAGGGGAAAAAAACCCAGATCCAGACAGAATAGCTTTTCCTATTCTTTGTTATATTAACTTCCACATATCCATTGTGATAGAAGTTTCTTAGTTGCCTGTTGTCTATACAGGACAATGAGGACTGTCCTCTATGATTATGACACCAAAACAGACATATCTATATCTGTAGGCATCCCTAAGCCACTCCTGATAGTATTTATCCAAAAACAGAAACAAAACTTGGCCAGTTCTGAATGACTAACAGGCAGAACTGGGCCAATATGAGAATGGCACATGGCAGAAGATTTCAGTGGGATAACTGTCCCAAGAACACCAGTCTCCAAAGGTTTGGATTTTGACACTTCTGCAACACTTTTTGAATTTAGCAGTTGTGTGCCTTGGAGGGCTACCTGGCTGAAGCAAAACCACAATGCTGATGCTAGCTAGGAAGCTCTCCACACTTTCAGAAGCAATTCATCTGAATAGAGCAGACCTGTATTTCCTGTGGTGGGATATGGGTTTCTTCCCAAAGGTGTCAAACCTAAGAATTCAAAGAAAGGAGGTTCCTAGGTCATTCTCTGGTCATTCCTAGGTGACACTGTGAGGTCAGAAGAAAGCTGATGGCTTAAAAAAGCAGTTAAGGATGAGATTTGCACAACAATTATTTTGTTTTTCAAGAAAACTTTAAGAGCATTACATTACAGTAATTTTCATAGATTAACTCCACAGTAAGAGTCACCCATGGAAATCTGGGATGTATGAATTAGTTTAACATGTGATAATCAAACTGGTGACGTTCCAAGAGCCAGAAGACAAAACTGTATTTCCTAGCTTCCCTTTGGGAGTACATCATCACATATTCATTGTGAAACCTGTTTAATCCCTGAGGATGAAAAACTTTGCTTCAGCAGACCTCCTCAGTGAGGTAGACTTACCCAAAGATAGCAGTGCTACGTCATAGTTGCTATGCTCAGAATAGTTTTGCTACTCTCTCCTTATCATACATTGCTTTAAGGATCATTTAAGTAGGTGGAAAAAACAGCTTTGCAAGAGATTACTCAGTTCATCATTTCCACATTAGAAAAAAAGATGACCAGCAGTTCATGAATTAATGACATAAATTGACTCAGATATATGCTTGTTACAGTACTTCCCTCTGTGATCTGCCAAGTGCAAGCCCACATCTTCTGGAATATACTGAGGTCAACCGGCTGCATGGCATTTCCAAAAGTCTTCATTAGGAAGACATTGAGATAGATGCTTCAGAAGTTTCATGTTTTAAACAACAGTCAGGCAGTATGTGATGCCCTCATGAGATAGAGGTGACAAACAATTTAACCTCTTGTGGCCTTCCTATAAATTGGTGGAAAAGTGACAAGACTGTCCCTGGAATGCCCGAATAGTTCAACAAAATCATGATCAGCACTCTTAAATATCATCAAATGTAGCTTTTTTAGTTCCAAAAGGAAAGAGCCTTTCATGAACCTAATTTGACCATGCTCAAAACAGCTGGTTACAAATTGCACAGGTATTTCTGAAACAATATTGTACAAAGATTGACTGTTACCACTACACTAAGAGACAAGACTTCCTTTAGGAATTAAGAGATTGTGTCAATGTGTCAGGTTCTCTACATTCTTTTCAAAAAGAAACCAGAATCTGCAATGATTTTTTTTCTGGAGACTGAGTAATACCAGCTTTCCACTGGGCTTCCCAGCAGGGGCTGGGAATTTACACAGACCTTTTCCCTGTCCCTCTCTGCCCCCTTAAATGTTCTCCCTGCTCCTTCCCCAGAGGAGACTCATAAGGTCAGGAAACATTTATATTGGAAATACTGTTCATTCAGCTTGTAATGCTGGCTGTTGATATTACCCCACGTTGTAAAAGCACAAAGAGGCACTTACAGAGTCAGGTGCAATTTATTTACACTGGCCTCATGCCACCTGCATGTTTCTGCAGAGAGGAGTCAAGGCAAAGTCCGTTTGAACTTTGCTGCTCACAAGGGATCCAGAGAGCAGAGGCCAACCTTTTCATCCCCCAAGAATTCCCATTCCAAGGCAGAAATGATCCATCTGCCATAACATGTAGTCATTTTCTCCATTTCTTCACCTTGCATCAGGTTACATCTTGACTGCTATACTCTGAAGAAGTTCTAAGAGTGGGAGAGAGTGAAGACAATGGATTGTTGAAGCCTATTATCTGCCACTGTTATGCATATGATCAATCACCCTGCTGTCCTCTGCTTCCCTGCTAACTGTGCCACCAACAGCTGCACCAGTACACAAGGATCTGCATCAGTGCCTGGGAAGGGCAGCCCAGTGGCTTGAGCACAGCCACTCACAACAGCTGCTCAGGACAGTCAATTTCATCTTTCCTCTACAGCCGGGGGGGTTATCACTTTCTGCTTCAACTAACACCACACTGACTGGCAGAGGGCATACCTGTAATAGGTTATCTAAGGCAGAGAAAGATCTTCAATTTCAAAACAATACAGGTTTTCTGGTATCAGTGGGGTTCTTTCTGTTTTTAATTTAGAAGAATACCTTTTAAAAAAAACGTGAAATAGAACACACATTTACACTAAAGCAAAATAAAGGCAGAAGAAAAAGAGGATATAAACCAACGAGGACACCTTGGAAAGTAAAAACCTTTAAACATCCTTATCAGTCAAGGGAGCGTAAAGAAAGCCTTTAAACAGCATTAACTCACAAGGAAGGCAGGGAAGAAAAAACATTTTAAGATAGTACTGAATGAATTAATGCAGGGGACTACCTGGCACAATTGACTGCAACAATGCTAGACTACACCCGGTGACTCATGAAGCCTCTTAGAACCTTTTGCCACAAGACACAGACATGTTTATAGCCCCTTGCTCCCTGAACTCTGTCTTGCTCCACTTTGTTAGGGCCACAAGAGGAAATACCAGCAACTTTATAATTAATCTGTTTCTTTTAGGGAGTTCCAGCATGCTAGTACCTTGGGAAGAGAAAAAATAGATATATAAGAACACACATTCTTCCCCAAAAGCATGCATCCCTGGGTCTTCAAACTCTTTCTTGCACCCTGCAGCACATAAGGCCACTCCAGACTGACCTGCCATTTTAGTAGAGATTTACAAAGGTTTTTTCTGGCTTCTCTGGTAACTGAATTGTTTTACAAGTGACTACACACAAGCCCGAGAGAGAGAATGGATCCAAGAGGCATTTCCCATGCCTGCAGGCAGGTGCCACCTCTTCACTATGCCTGACACACTTGGCATTTGTGTGGAGGGGAGGAGGTGTCCAAAGCCTGGAATCACTGAATGGGCTGTGGAAACAGGTGAATTCAAGCTCTCCCACCCTGGGTGTCCCTCAGAAGCCTCTCTTCCTCAGCCAGAGGGAGGTAGGCAGGCAGGAAGCCAGTGTGTGCTTCCTGTCCTGCAATCACCTGCTCCCAAACCTCACTGTTCCTCTTCTGCTGATGAGAACATGGCAACCACATGCAGAACGGACCTCTTAGAAAAACCAGTCAGCTCAGAGCCAGGAGAGCTTCCAGTCAAAACACTTAATAAGTACAGGAGGGGAAGTGATTTCTAAAAAATAAATATTTTTGGTTTTGTTCTCAGCTCCTCTCTCCTTGAAGGTGAAAGAATGCCAGAAACTACAAGTAGGCCTGAAAGGGAAAGTGCAACTGCAAAGATAATCTCCTTAAGAAGCAGATATAGATGCCTGAGACAACTAAGAATTACACATTATATCTGGTTGCTAAGTTAAAAAAAAAAAACCAACGACCCAAAATCTTAACATTCTCCTCAAAGTTGTGAACACATCAGGACTGTCTGCACTTGGGAGCAGAAGATTCAGAAAATACTGTATCCTTGATTTCACAGTGTTGACAGATCTGGCTACTGCCTCACATTAAACCACCCGACATAATGGATTTGTGAATCTTACCAGAAATAAAACATAAATATTCCAAGTGCAAAATTAAACACAAACTCCATCTACACCTAAGTGAACTTTCTGTTTTACAGAACTACACTGTGATGCTAAACTTGATTCAAAATGGAGGAGGAAGTGTAAAACTTCATTATGAAACTCTCCATATATGTTATGCACAGATATATCAAAAAAGCCTTCACTTATGAAGTATAACTTGGAGATGAAAATTCTCATCTCCCCACCATTCAGAAAAATTTTAATTCAAAGAAACCTTAACTACAAATCTTAGCATACATCCTATAGAAATAATACAGTGCAGGTGTTCTTTAAACAAACAAACAACTAAGAAAAAAGTGGAGGTGTTCATGCAAATTACACATGTATCTGAGCATACAAATTCATCAAAATATAAGAGAGACAATGAAGCTGCAGTTGTAAGATACAGCTTATTTCAGCAGCCCTTTCTAGCAGGTCACAGATACCATAATGACACCAAGAAGTGATTGTTGAGTAAATGGAGGTGACAAAGTGACTCATTAATAGAATATAAGCTGGACTCTCTCCCAGTGTTCACAGACTGAGCAGGCTTATCAGAATAAAACCCAGTGTTATGTCAGACGAAGACCTTAAATCAGGAGAATGTAAAAAGGTAGATGACGGAACAAGGAGGAGGAGAGGACAGAAATCAGCTTTTTACCTCTGGAATCCAAAGAGCACAGCTCACATGTGCCCACTTGGTCCCTGTCCTGGTAGCTTTCATGGCACCTCCTCTTTTGGGACAGAGGAGGCACTGAGGATGTATTCCTAGGACGCAGGTGCGACACAGCCAGCTCCCTTCAGGTACTTTTAAGATTCCATAGCAAGCCTTGGAGAGAAACAGATATTGGAATCATTGTGCTGAAATGATTTCACACACAAGCATTCATATTCACACAGAGCGAAGCTTGCAAAAAGTAAAGGCATAATCTGGCCTTGACTTCATCTTTCTGTGATTTCTTCACCTTAAAATGAGCCAAGTGATCCAAGAGAGAAACAGCCTCAAAAGCAATTGTTTTCACACCTGTTTATAAAACATATCCATCGTGACTGCACAGCAGCACTGATGTTACGAACCTTCACCTTTACTTTTAGTGACTTTTAAATTTCTGAAGTAAACAACGTAGACATTTCTTTAAATTAGCTTCTGTATCTAGTACTTTCTAAAATCACAATTTCCTACTGCTAAAAACTTAACACTCTAACATAATTCTATTTAGCTGTGAAGGGATATGAGCTGTTCGACTGAAAATCATTTCCTGCAATGTCTGTGGTTACAGTTCTGCGTACTTTTTTTTCTTTAAATATTTATATGATATTGCAACAAAAATTAAAGCATATACTGAAATTATAAGATGCTGGGTTTTATGCTTATTTCCCAAGTATTGCACTTAACCACATGGAAAATGAGAGATTTCTTAAGTTTTGCTAGGTTTGAGAATTAAGAGGAAAAAAAGGAAAATAAATAGTTTGATTTCCAATTTAAATTCCTCGTGGCTCTTAATGGAACCAATGATGCATCCTGCTGTACATACACATCCCCCTGCCCACCATGAATCTGAGCATATCTGAAATCACTGGCTGCCACCACCGTCTAATTTCACTCAACCACTCCAAATAAAAGTTTTATCAAAAGGGTGGATATCACAGGAAATCTCATAATTTCTAACACTCTCTCTGGTAATTACAGCATTAAAAGACTCAAAAGAACAGGATCATTATTTGTAACCATTCTTTCAGATTAAATCTAGAATAAAATTCCCATACTTGCCTTCCCAGGCTTCTGATTATAAGGTCTCAGTATTGAATATTAAACAATATCATAAAACACTGCACATTTTTGTCAGGCTTATAGGGAAGGGGACTTTTCTGAATTAAATGCAGCAAGACTGTCTAACCTAAATGTTTTCTTGATGTGACAACTCCTGTAAGAGCTCAACAGGGGGAGCTGCAATCTAAATTTTACAAGTGTTCTTTTCCTCCTCTGTGGCACATTCCCACCAGAATGCTTTCTGTTACTAGAGCAGAAGTGGCATTACATCTAAGATCATATCTAGGGTGTTGGAAATGGACTAAAACTATTTTCTAATTTAAACTGATAAGCAAAGGATGCCTAGACTACTAAAACAGTAATTTCACAATGTGTTTGAGCCAGCACAACAGGGTACTCACATTCCTCCTCCCCTCCACCTCCAAACTGTGTGATGACAAACAGACCTGAGGCTACTTGTTGAACCAAAGCTGATCCAGATTAAAAATGAAACTTATAAAAGTTTAAAAACTTATATTTAATGAAATATAAGTTGTTATAGTTAGGATTAGAATAACCTTAGACACGCTCCCCAGTTTGTTTCAGGCAGATCCAGCACATGGAAGAGTGAGGGGCAAGGAGGCAGCAGACTGTCAGCTCAAGCTCAGCTGTCAGCAGACAACCATGAGCCTTTGACTGCAAATCCATCATTACTCCTTAATAGGCACAAGCAAGGACAGAAGCAGGCAGCCCAGCTGCCAGACATATTCCTGTCACTGGCCACCTTCCTGCCAGCTCAGGCTCACACGGCTGCTTCACACAGGGACTCAGATCAGGAAAGCAGCTGGGCTGGAAGCCAGCCCACTCTGAGCAGGGAGGTGACAGGTCCTTTTTCAGCCAGATATGCTTTCCAAATATTACTTGCAGTCAGTACAAAAATACATTAAAAAAAAAAGAATAACCTTCTTGGTCTCTTTTCAATTTAGAGCAAAACTCCCCTCCAGAATAGGATGTACACAAACGACAGGACTCATATCCCTTTTCCGATTATAAGGATACCTCTACTTGACTATGCTGAGCTCAGGCAGGTATCTTGGCTACATCTGAAACACTATAAACATGAGCACCATTCAGACTGAGACCATGGTTATTTGCAGGTGCTAATGCCTTCTGAAAAATATCACTCTGTTAAAGTGCCTTAGTGTGGTTTCAGATGGCTAAATCTGGCTTATTAACTAGCCAGTAAAGGGAAAAAAAAATAGCTCTGAAACAAATGATCTTTAGATTTCTCATGAATAGGCAAGCCAGTATTTCCTGCCTTGTTTATCTTCAAAAGCAGGTTTAGTAACAGGGGGGAAAATTGTTTACAGTCACAGAGGAAATACCTGCATGTCCCAAAAAACACACTTTGCATTCCTGTTAGACTGTAGCTGTCCACTTATTAACTATGCTAGGCCACTTAATCTACTGTAATTGTTAGAGTCCAAAAATTCACCTCAGTATCACACCACCCTCCATATGTAGAAAACTGCAAAGTCCTCCATTTAACATTTAATATCTATTCAAATTCCACACTTCCCTGGGTAAACTTAGACCACAGGACAGCGTAAACACTTCTATAGGCACTGACCTGATGGACACAAATATTACACTTGTCACAAAACACCATGTCATTCCCATCTTCACTGTCTGGGGACCGGCACACATCACAGATGACATCCTCATCGTATTCGATACCCAACCCTTCTTCAGTCTCGATAGCATGATTCATATTCTCATGACAGTGCCGCTCCAGCACTTCAATTGTCTTTTCCATTGTGTTTTCATCCAGGAGCCCACATCCTACAACACAGAAAGGGAAGGGCAATTAGAGGACAGTCAGATGCTTCTGACTGAGTCAGAGAAGCAGGAAGAGAAAAAAGACAACTTCTAGCAACTAATGCAGTAAACACAGCATCTAAAAATAAAAATAGACAAGACTTTTCACTCACAGACTAATTATAACATTGTTTTATAAATACAAGTAGAACTACTACTTGAGTGGAAGTTTAAGTTTTATGCACAAGGTTGCATCTTGAAGAAAACACTACAGCTTAAAAGACGGCAGTTAGTGTAACAAGACAGCTGTTGCCCACAACCCTTCCTGCACCTCCATCATTTTACAAAACACTAATGAAATCCAAAAATCACACTGTTCTTCTGAAGACTAATGCCCTAGGAAATAAAACTTGTGAAGAATACTTCATATCTTACAATGATACAGAAGTTGCACCATCCAGTACATCTAAGTCCATTGTGATGGAGTGATCAAAGCATGATGATTATGAAAAGCGCATTTATTTTTCTAATTTTTAAAAAAAAATAAAATAGTAGATAAATATACTATTGCAATCCATATTATCTGTTCACTCAAACACTACACATGCTATATATACTCACCACTAACCAAACTTAGCATAAGCAGGACCACTTAGAAAGTATTTGCTATGAGACTGGCCCTCACAGCTTGCAGCTTCAGGACATGCACTGTGTAAGAAATCCTACGATGTTCACAGCTATAAGACATCTCCAAACTGCATCTTATCAAAATCCTTGGTCAAAAATGATCATGATGTTCACAGCTTACAATTTACTCAGGCCTTCAAATGCTGGGATATTTATGTAAGATTAATTGCAGAGGCTAATATTTTAACTAAGCCTAATAATTGGGATTCCTTGTTACAAACAATAAACAGGGAGAGTTAAAGTGTTCTCTCCCATGCCCTAATACTTTCTCATTCCCTGAATTAAAAGAATTACAGAATCAGTCAGGTGGTAAGGGTCCTACAGACGGCTTCAGCCTCTGCCTTGGCTCCAAGCAGAGTCAACAGTAAATCCAAAAAAGGCTGTTGTTCAAGAGATTTGTCTAGTCAGATCCTGAAAATCTCCATGGATGCCCCCTTGAAAAGCTAACAGCTTTTGCTAACAGCATTCTTGTATGCCCAGGAAGCTCGTCCTTGCTTCTACTTCTTACATATATCCTTGGGGACTGGAGCTCAGTCATGAACTCCCTACTTCACCAAACCAGTCTCCCAACACATCTGCTCATTTTCCTGAATGTATAAGTGGAACTTTCTTGTGCCTGGAGGACAGTGTCCTTAAAGTCCTGCTAGCTCTCTTCAGTAATTCCACTCTTCAGAGCTGCCTCCCAGATCCCACCCAGTTACCTAAGTAGAAATGTGCCGTCCTGAAGTCCGGGACCAGAAAAACTACTTCCTCTCCTCACTCCCCTCTGGATCTCAGTCACCACTATTTACTTCATAGCTGTTATAGACAATGCTGCCATTGATTATCACTTCTCTACAGGTCCTTCCTATTTTATTAACATCAAATTCAGGAGATGCCAACCTGTCCTCCCTAAAGAACCTGCAATCACCCATGAAAGAATACTAGCCACACAGGCTATTCCACCACAATTCAGTTATTCCAGTGATAATTCCAATATTATTTTCCATAGCTGACTACTGCTCACAGACCTCTATACCCACAATTTGCATGGAAAAAGAAAGTCTACTTAGCTGATTTTAAATGGGCTAACGTGTGAAATTTAATTACTCTGTTGAGAACCCAGCATGCAAGCTCCTCAGAACTCTGAATTTGTAGATATGTTCCAAGTTTAAGAAATGGAAACATCTGCTTTCCCTACATAAAATCTTTGAGTCCCAAAATGAATTCCACCTGGTGTGGGCTTTTTCTCTCCTGCCTCAGTCTGCAGAAGTTGCAGATGATTTCGGTTGTGAAGAAATTTTTAGGCACAACAGGTAAAATATAAAACATTACAGATCAAGAAAGTAATTACTTTTTTAGCTCCTGTTTATCTTAGCATTTCCCTTCAATTCTCATTCAGCAATCTTTAAGAGACCTTACACAGCAGACTACAACTCAAACAGCAGAAATTAAGTGCAGCTTTTAAAATGCGAACATGTTGTGGAATTACCCATTTCCGTAAGCTCTTCATTTAGCTCCTGGAGCCAAAAGATGTCCATGTCATCCAAGTCATAGCGACACACAGATTCTGCTAGTTCCAAAATGTTGATGTAACCTGGTTCTGTGGGTTCTTGGCTGGAACAGTGGATGTATTTCCTGGGTCGTGTATACAGTACTTCTTTTACTTTTTCTGCTACAACCCTGTGAGTGAAAAGAAAAAAAAAGAAACACAGCTTTTCAAGATCCATCCTTGAAAGACAAAATATTTGCTGTATGCAAAGAAAGCTGGTGTTTCATATATTTTAAACTAGCCAGTAGGTGTAGTCAGGCTAGGGAGACGGGATTCTGTAAATGTCATTTTTTCACCCAAAATGTTCCAACGTTTACTACATATACAGAGTCCTTTTTCAAATGTAAGCCTGTGCATATGACTTTCAGTTTAACAAATGCTACTAGCATGACAAAGCAACTGTTTCTGAAACCCACAGAAAGCATTATGCACAAAACCAATACAATCTTTGTCCTATGTTCTTCCAAAATGATATATGGTAATCTTGCCAACCGATCTCTTGAAAATACCAGCTTTTTCATGAAAGCCTAATTTATTCTACTGTAGTGTCTGTATGGGTTTGGGAAAAATCCTTGCTTTCCATTTGGGATACACAGTCTACCCTTATTTTGTAAATGGACATCTTATCTACATTACAAATACATTATTTTTGTTATGCAAGAAACATTCTGATGCCAAGCAAAAATGTGAAGGAGAAAAGTCATCCAAGAAGCAAGGGAGAAAAAGATTTCTGTTCTCAACCTTTCAAGAATTTTCAGAGATAAAACTCAGTGCTTGATTAGCTTGATTTTGGAATGGAAAGAACAATCTTAACTAGATAAAGTCCAATCTTTCTCTGAATTCAGTGCAAAAAGCCCTAAGTGTGAAAGGAAGCCAGAGAGAGATAGAATGGAAAAGTGCCATGCATGAGCAGCTCTACTGCTTTCTGGAGCTGACCCTCCAAATGACAACAAAAAGACAAAAACTGTGGAAAATAAGGCAGCAAAGAAGGAGGAGGCAGCTGTCAAGCTGTATCCCATGTAATTCTTACTGCACTATGTGGATTATCAATATTAGCACAAACAATGTCCTTCTGCCAGTCTTCATCCCCCTTCACCCTACTCATTTTTTCCTCTAACTCTCTTGTGAGCTTTTCTTTTCTCTGGTCCAAATCTATAGCAGTTTGTTCCTCTAATATAATACTGCTGGTATGAGATGCAATATATTTATTTTTAATAACTTGGTACTGACAATAGCCTCAGTGGAAATTAAATTATGCTGGCTCAGCACTTTCACTGTGCTGGACAATTCATTTATCTTCATCTTGAAGACCACGCTGACAATAACCTTTCTACATTGAAACACACTTTGTTTCCACCAGGAAGGGTTGCAAGACTACAGTGCTATGTTTTCCTAGTCTAAACAGAGTGTGAGAGAACAGAAGATTCTTTATTTATCTCTAGAATGTGAGATCACTGAACTTCTATAATGTTAAGCAGCCAACTGTGGTGAGAGAAGGTAGAAAGGCTTAAAACATTGAGAATAACCAAAATTAGGTTATATAAACAAATGAGTAATTTTACCAGCTATCAGTGATTACTACATGCCTAGTGCTCTACATCATCATGCTGTGTAGGGAAACCTTTCAAGTAATATGCATAAGATATGGGTTCATTTTTAATTTATTCAACTCCCCATACTCAAATAAAAAACAGCTTTTAATCCATAGCAGCATGTGACTGAGGAAAAAAAGAATCTTTTTACACTCACAATGTAGATACTGTAACTGTGCAGACAGAATGAGATCTGGACTGAAATGTTTTCCAAATTGGCACTTGTGTGGTTTAAGAACATGTCTGAAGGCTGCTACACTGAAGATTTAAACATACCAAGAAAGAAAAGCTGACTGCACTTAGACAACTTGGTTTTGAGAGACCATCTTCTCTGAGTTGACATTTTGTGCACATGATCCACATCTGATCACCAATACCTGAGAGAGGGCTGTGGAATAGTTTCTGGACTGGCTGGAACCTGAACCCCTTTCTCCCATTCTTGTTTCCACGTGTCCGCAAAGACGTAATACTCATCAGGGTTGACATGGTGAGAATCTGGTAGTTTCATGGCACTAATGAGATCCTTGCGGAACACCTGCAGGAAACACAGAGTGAAAAGATGGATTTGAGAAAGAGCATTACGCTAAAGAATGTGGCAGGTATTTTTCTTAATCTACACTGAAACAATGCATATACATTGATAATTTTTTTAAAGAGTACCAACACAAACAAGTCAGTTTGAAACTACCTAGATTATTGATTTTTAGTGTATTAGATACAGTATGGTAAGGAGTTTACACTAATTCAAAACCATGCTGCTGCCCAAAGGCTAATCAGAAGGAAGGTTTTTACAGGTAACCAGAGAGAGGAGAAAGAAGGCCTGCATCTGATTCAAGACTCCTCACCATATTTTCAATCAGCTTATTGCCAGTCTGCAGGCTTTACCCTAACTTAGATACGAGGTAGCATATCCTCTTCCTTCACTCAGTTCAGCTACTTTAAACTGTCATATTCATCATGGGCTATAAACAGTTGCCATGGCAAAACTGATGGATAGGCACTTGCTCATTTATTAAAACCACTTCAAGTTTTATTGGTTGGGATCTCTGAAATCGAAGACAAACAGCTGCCTTTGCTGGAACACAAGACCTGTGTTGCTCTGTGCCTAAGCAGTGATGGACAAAATCCAGCCTCAGCATCTTTCAGGAAACCTGTACAATGAAACACCACCCTCATACAAAGCAAACCATCAGTGACAAATCTCCAGCCATAACACTTGGCTCAAGGGAGTTAAGTTTTTATAAGCATGTAAACATGATTATCAGTCATCTCAAAGCTTACTTAATGTCAATATCTGTCAACTACAGGTGCATACAATTTAAATAAATGGCATATGTATCCTCTGTGGGCTTTTTCCTCTACTGCTACACTGCAGCAGTTTAATGTTCAGTAAAGCAAGACAGTGACTGTGACTTGGTTTTAGGGAGATATTGCAACTAATTAACTGTATTACTGTAATGAGAAATCAAATCCTCAAAGGGCAATAAAATGAAATGGAAAATATCCCTGCAATAAGTTGTGACAGGTTTTACTCTCTTCTTACTAATTCTGTTTTATAACCAGAAGAGTAATAAACTATCTCAGAGCCCAATATCTTCGTGTACCCTTTTCAATTTGACAGTACCAGACTGGTTATGCCTACTGCAAAAATTCTCAGCTGTTCCTGGAAATCATCAAGTAAACATTATTTTAAAAGGCTCTGTGCTAAAACAGGTATTGAAATAGCTGCTGGTGACCTGGAACATCAGTGTTATTTCATTTTGTTCTACAACTGCATCTCATATGGGCAGCCAGGAGAGCAAGCTGACCAAAGGAACTCAAACCCACAGACTCAAGGCTCTTGTATTTGCTATTAATGTGTTACCTGCCTTGGTTCAGAACAGACTGTTCACTGCTGCCTTCTGCACAAAACTCCTCAGGAAGGTACCTAACAGGCCTGTATTAAAATCTGAATGTCAAGAGTGAAAGCATTAAGACTGTAAGCATCCATTTTTTTTCAAGCACTATATGTAAACACCAAAAATGTAAAATTATTTATGCCACTTAAAAGGCATTTTAGTTTTCTGTGTTACAGGTACAGAGCCAGGATTATGAGAAGCACTAACAAGGCACAATTCCAAAGAATACCAAGGCACAATTCCAAAGAATACCAGAAGGAAGAAGTCTGATACAGGAGAAGTGCAATGACTGGTTTAATTACCAGAAAATATATTTCTCAAATCTTATCTCAGGTAAGTGCTTTACAAACTACCTTTTAAGCCACTGACAGAATATAAAAGTGAAGTACTTCATATCAAACCCACTATTTCTTAAACACTAGATGAAAAAGGCTATTAAAGGCATCAGTATTCTAACTACATTGCTTAGCAGCAAATCTTCTGATCATCCATTATGTATGTGAACTGTATCTTTATTTTTAGAGCACAAACCCCCAGGAGAATGAACTTCTGGGTTTCTTTTGACTGTTTTAAGTACTGACCACATCATCACCACGCCACAATATTAAGTTCTCTGCACCAGATTTCTACAATTTACAGCACAGGTACCACTGAAGGTCAAATATTTAACCAATAAAAAGGTAACTGTTGAAACCTTAAGGGACTCCAAAAACTCAGCTAAGATTTCCTAAGAATGGCCTGTTCATACTTGTGATTAACAGTGCAATTGAGGATTTCCTGCAGACACTTGGAATCATTACAATCTTTAGCTCTCGTCATTCTTCATTTCGTCACATATGGCAAAGCAGGGTCTTTCAACAGTAAAATACTCTCAGAGGGCAACGTATGAGAACACTCAGTCTGTACTTCCTTTGTTGTGGAAGTAAACCCAAACACCCAGGGGACCCAAGGAGAGTTTTCTGACAAATCGAGTAAATTCTACTTCAGCAGTCAGCCTCAAGGCTACGAACTAAGCTATCTACACAAAGAGCAGCGCACATGCCTTCAGGATTTAGATAACCAGCTTCTTCTCATGGCTGGTTTTTTTCCAACATTTATTTGAAAAACAATGTTGCTCCTTTACTGACTGTGTCCATAGAACAACAGCTAGTCTGCTCCACAGCACACGCTCTCCCCTCTTTGCAAGGACCACCTTTGCTTCCAGTTAGCCCATGAGGTGCAGTGGTCATCTTTCAATCACTCCGAAGTAGTTCTACTTCTTACCTTATATAAAGCACAACCCCTCAATTTTATTTTAACATCCCCTGTAATATCATACATATTGAAAATACCTGAAAAACGAGCATGCCAAGGCTAGGCTAATAAGGTATTCCCATCCAGAAACATCACTCCTCACAACCAGACTCAGCTGGTGCCGAGTGTCTTTAGCACACGACAGAGAAAGGTGTCGCAGAGCTGAGCTATAACCAAGTGCAGCTCACAGAGCCAGCTGCGTACACACAGAAGTAGGAAACTCCCCACCACTCGGAGCATTCCCCAGTAGTTACGGTGTGACAGTGGGATTTTTAAAAAAAATTTTTAGCAAGAGAGGGCATGAGCGTACAAATGAGTTTTAGCCTTACCATGCAAGACTGCTTGATCTGAACTTAGTATTTCATTTTACTGCCAGGAATTTTTAGCTTCAACCAAAAACAGTGCAGCACTTTGAGTGAATGACATCAATGAAATGTGTCTGCTTATGTCATCATTGTCTCATAATCTAATCTTTACTATTTCATTGAGAACTTCTATTACATATTTAATGCCTTAGAACTGGGGCTTAAATCTAGAACAGAAGACCTTGTTCTTTAGTCATGTTGTGGTTTTAAGCTCAGCTGGAAATGAAACACTACTCAGTCACTTGCTCAACCCCTCCCGTCTTCCCCCCTAAACCTGGTGGAATGGGGAGAAGAACTGAAGTAAAACTTGTATGTTGAGATAAGAACAGTTTAATAATTGAAAAGAAAGTAAAATACAATCATAATGGTAAATAATAGTAACAATCATGATGATAAAAAGGAAAAAACCCAAACAAGTGATGCACAATCCAGTTGCTCACCATCCACTGCCTAATGCCAGACCCCACTTCCCAAATCCAGACCAGCTCCCCTTCCAGGTAACTCCCCCAGTTTATATAACAATTCCATGGTGTGGGAACTATCCCTTTGGTCAGTTTGGGTCACCTCTCCCAGTTATGCTCCCTCCCAGGCTTTTTGGTCTTTTGTTTTGTTTTTTTTTCTTTTTATTGCATACCTTCTCACTGACAGAGAATGAGACACGTTAAAAAAAAAAAAAGTCCTTCACTTAGGATAAACACGAATTACCAAATAACCAAAGCATCAGTGTGTTATCAACACCATATTAATTCCAAATCCAAAACACAGCACTGCAAGAGCTATTGAGAAGAAATTCGCTCTACCCTAGCTGAAACCAGGACAGGTCAACATTACTGTTTTGCTCTGCAGTAAAAGTCTGCCTGGGTTTGCTGAGGAAATGAGAACCTCCTAGTCAGCTCTGCAGACATACTGCCATCTATAAAGCCTTTAAAAGCTAAATTCTACAAAAATTCTTGAGAAATATGGATGCTCTGCTCCCCCAAAGCACTAACACACCAAGAAACAATGATATCAAAGATATGATTCATAGGTTTTATTTGTTTTTCAGACTTCTGAGTCCTATTTGGAACTTATATTAGAAGAGTATGTCCGAGGAAAATTAACTTCTTAGAATTTATTTTAAAATGCTTCACCAAAAGCCATCTATGCTTTGAACCCAAACTCCTTCTGGAAGCACTCTATGGAAATGCAATACATAATCTTCCTCACAGGACCCTGGTGTGCTTACTCTGAATAAATCAAGGCTCTGAAACAAATAATACAATTTTGCATGAAGTATCATTATCCATTAAAGACATTAGGGAGAATACAAGTAATGCTACGGAGAATTATAGTAAAATGCTAGCACTGAAAACAGAATGGTCTTGACAATAAAACGGCCTTCTACAAACCCCATCTTTGATGAACAATTCAAACATCAGATCTGCACAGACTGTCAGGCACCTTCTGTTTATGATCACTGCAAACTTAAAACCACATTAAGAAAAAAATGAGTGAAATACCTTTTCCGATACCCCTCTGCAAGCTACTACCAAAGCTGACTGATGATACTGCTCATTCTCCATGTCTTGCCCAAATGCATGTGTGAGGAAGAATAAATGGATTGTGTCATCTCTTAAAAATGAAAAGAAAACCAATACTTCTTCTTGTGACGCTCTGCACTTTCAGGTACTTTGATCAACCACTTACAAACTCCCAGCATGGGTGGGTCACTTGTCACAGGCATCTAGGCCAGAACTGGGAAACACAGCTCCAAGGCTTATATAAATTTCGGGTTAACTGCTCTTGTTACAAAGCGCACTTTATGCTGAATTGTATGTCATTGCTTCAGTCCTAAGGCTTCCCCTGCATCCAGCAGAATGCAGCAACACGCTTTTCAGTTCACACCCATCACTTTAGGGAGTCAGAAGACCCACTGCTCAGAAACACAGAGCTAATTTTGATTTTGTAAAAAGCAGGAGGGAACTACTAGGTCCTGTCTTCCCTGCAAAAGTGTATTAAATCTTTTAAAGCAATCAGCATGGAATGAGGGCCAGCATCCTCTCTAAGCAGAGAACAGCTAGCATTTTCCTGGATTTTTGGTGTCCTTCCCAACCCATCTCAAAGGCCAAGTTTGAAATTCCACTGTCAAACACTTGAGTTTCTGTGAAGTGTAAATTACACAAGAGTTTTTCCATCATGTTGAGGGTCAAATCATCTTTCTTTATTCTCCTTTGAAAGGATCTAGTAACTTTTATTCCCATAAGCACACACCAAGCATTAAGGCTTCCTCTACCGTAGCTCTCAAGTACAGGCCCTCAGCAAACATACTTACAAAGCAGCAGGTTTACATCTAAAGTCACCTCATAAATAATAAAACAAAATTTTAATTCTAATATGACCTATTACAAGTGTAATATAGCCACACAATATCTCAGCAGAGTTTATCTTTGTATGGATGTTTGACAGTATGTGCAGAAGACTGCCCATTTACAGGGGATGAAGCTCCAAGAACAGAATTTGGTGAGCTCATCCTGGAAAGGGAGAATTTTTCTTGTTAATACATTGCAACCTGGGCATGAAGTTTCTGAACTAAGCTACCTTATAGAGAAGTAACTTAAGGCAGGTTTGCTTTGGGTTTTGGTTGGTTGAGGGATTTTTGGCAGCAAAGTAAATAAAAGGCAACATAAATTTCAAATGGAAATGAAACTACAGTTCCAGGCACATACACCAACTGGACTGAAAAAACGTTAAAAATGCTGTGATAGACAGGAATATGTGTAGAATTAAATCTGCATTTCTCAAACATCTACACAATTTGGACAAGCAAGGCTGTAAATCCTAATGTAAAAACCCCTACTCCCTAAAACTATTTTAACAAATTATCCAGGACTCAAGCAAATGAAATATTGTACTTTTCTTTTAAGTAGCCATGAGTCTTCCTAGCCTCCTTCTACAAGCATGTATAGGAAAAGCCAAGAAATTGGATACTAAATCAACCCTACCTAACATCATGTCTCTGACAGTATCTCACGAGCCAGAAGAATGTGCAAGAACACGTCAAGTTTCCTTCTGGTTGCTAATCAGACATAAGCTTTGGATTTTGGGATTAATCCTAACAATCAATTTTTAAAGTGGTATTAATTTATACAGATACTTAAAAAAAATCTGTACTTGCTATCATCTGTCCAATTCCTTTTTTAATCTTGTTTAATTCTCAGTCTCAACAACTTTCTGTAGCAGATGAGCTTCACAGCCTAATTTCATGAAAAGGATATCCTTTTAATTGCTACAGATTTTCTAACTTCTGGCCTCATTTTTCAATGCTCCTGGCTGCCTTTCCTCTCCAGTTCTTCCAACACAAGGACAGGCAGGACTGAAGCACTCTAGCTCTGCTGTTTCCAAACCATTCATACATTAGTGTTATGCCTGCTCATTCACTTCAAAGGTAAAATAGCTCAGCCTTTTCACAAGCAAGCTCTTCCACACCTTTCTGCATTTGGATCACCTCTTCCTAGAGAGTTCAAATAGCCTGAGACAGTATCTCAAAGGAAAAAAAGATCATAAAAGTAACCAATGGGTTTGCACCTCCAACCTTACATATTTTTTTTAAATCAACTAATCCAAGCAGGCTAAAAAGTAGCTCATGGATAATGCATGTTTGCCAGAGGTCTTGAGAAGCCTGTACACATCCCAGATAATTCAGAATTTTCTAAGGTAAGCATGCACATAAAAGTGACAGTCTTTTATTACACATGGTACACGCAAAACAATATGGTCTAACCACGTTGCCCATTCATTCACAAAACAAAATCAAGCACTTTCAAACTGCAAAAGGAGTCAATTTTCTGCCAAGAGTCTAGTCTTACAGGGTGCTTCTCAGGATCAAGACCTATGATTTATGTGGCAGTTAAATGCCACTAAATAGTTTCACATACCCAAGTAATGAATGCAGACCATTTACTTTTTGGAAGATAAGCTGCATTTCACATGATAATACATGCTGTCACAATCAGCAATGAGGGATTAAAAACTACTCTTGCTGTGAGATTCAAAACCCTATTTGCAAAGAGAGGTAAAATACTGCCATGTTATATGGGAAGGGTTTAAAAAAAAGCAAAATGCTAACTTATTTGCAGTTTCAAGAGGGAGACAGGATTGAAAAAAATATACATAAACTTGAGCGTCATAAAGATCTCTTAGGCTCTTTTGTGACCCCACTAGCATAAGGGAAAAGAAATGGTCAGTCATTCAGGACAGTGCAGCTAATGAGTTTTCCCTGCAAAAATGATTCCACTACTCTGCCATCTTTTTCTGCTGCAAGTTTTCACGGAGACAGGAAACTGCCAAGTACAGGCTTCATGTTGAGCCAGACATCCAAATACCTCCTATCCTGCTGCTCCCACACAGCCTACTGCTGAGGCCTGCGAGCCCCTCCTACCTACGTTTAAATCCACTGAGGGGCAACACCACAAATGATATGTGGTCAACATCATCATAAAAGTCTCCAAACTAGCTATGACTTTGTATTACTGGTGTGCCTCTAGCCTCAACACAGCTAATTTATTCAAAGTAAATGCTAAAGCTAATTGGATAACAGAATTTTTAAGTCACCATTTCAGTAGTTTGTGATGGATTGTAATCCAGAAGGGGAGCAGCAAGAAAGAGACACAGCCTTGTTTTTGACATTACATACAGAAACACCACGGTCTGAAGAAGCATCATTACAGGCTTCCCTTGTTCTCACCTTCTTCTCCAAGAGGAGACTGGAGTAAGCTGAAACCAGGTTCAACCCAGTAACATCCCTTCTGGATTGATACAGGCTCTGGAGATGGGCTTTGACATTTGCACTGTAACATGACACCTCTTGGCCTGGCAGTAACACCAGATGACCTCACTCCATTGAGGCCATTCCCAAACCCACCCGGATTTTAAAGCACCTGGAAGGCAATTCAAGGCACAGCAGTCCTCAGACATAGCCACTCCTCACTTTTTACAGGCAACCTCAGAGGACACTGGCGTATTTAGATAAGTCCTGAACTGGCACATACACTCACTACTTGCTTGTTGGAATACCAAACCCAAGCTTTTATTTGGAGAGAACCCAGGTACTCAGCTTGGGCTGGTGACGGTAGAGGAAGGGGAAGAAAGCCTATGTATTCACATGTAATTTATTTGAAAAAGCAAGGCTTACTGGCATGAAAGAAAAATCAATGTATGAAGACCATGAACGAAAATATTCCCAAACAGCTATTTATAGCTTTGACCTTCTAGATTTTCTGCATCACTAACTCAAGAAACAGCCTGCTGCCTGGCAAGTAGAGGTGAATGAAAGGAGAGCAATGCCAACTTGTTACAGAGAGGTCTTGCTAAAGAGATGCTGTCAGCCTGAAAATTTAAATTTCTATCTAAAAGATATTAGACAACTATTCCTACAAAAAGCTTGTGAGATTACAACATGACTTTTGGAAGGGTGTGTAGTGGGGTCCCTTTTCAGTATTTGCTTTTCACCCTTGTCACTACTTGATGCATAAATAATCAATTTCAATGCTCTGCTGACAAAAGCATTTCATATAATACACTTCCCAGCATATGCTTTTCAAGGGGTTGGAGGGAGTGCTTGCTTTTAGCAGAAGAAAAGGAAAACCGTAAAGAATAGTCAGAAGTCTTATGTACAAGAGGTACAGCTTACTACTGTCACCCTCCCTTCCCTTTCCAGGAGAACTTAATTTGTTTCAAGGATCTTTTAAATATTGTACTCAGGACACTCTTTCCAAAGAGGATATATTCTAAAGTTTGAGATTTCTTTCCTTCTTTTTTACCCCCCCCCAGGAGGGGAATCTTAAATCAAATATGACAGAGATTCCAGTATTACTAGAAGGATTACATTATGAAATAGACTTTTTAAATTTCAAGTGTACATGCCAGATTTTGTTCTTCAAAGTTTTATATTTTCAAGCATTAAAGGAATCAAGATTTTGCCTTGAAACTGGTAGAAAGCAGCAAAGATGATCTCAAAAGGAGGAAGTAAAAACACTGCTTATTTTAATTCCTAGAAGTTATGTAAACAGAACACTTGTATGCTACAAGTAACTGGACCACATCTTCATAATTATTGTTTCAATGTATATATGCACATACAGTGCAGCAAACTCAGTGAAGGCTGTAATAGGGCAATCCCTAAGGTGAAGAGATACAAGAAGGAAACTGGATGGCTGGGCAGAAAGAAGGGATTGGGAAGGGACTAGCACTGAGGTGTACTTGAAACAGCAACAAGCCTGGCAACGTACGTGCTTCAGCTCCCATTTGCACAGCTTGACTGGTAACAAAGCTACTGCCTCGGCACACATGAGCAACACTTACAAGACCTCAGTAGCCACAAGCTGTTTTAAGATTAAAATTCTTACAGAACCATAATCCTCATAACACATTTTAAAGGCAAAAAACTTAGTGGGTTTTTCTTAACCTTCTTGGTGGCTGCAAATAAAATACTATGTAACCAGTTCTAGCTAATTTTATTTTTTAGAACTTTTTTAGCGTTTTCTTTTAGAAATAAATGCATTTTCTTGAACTGATTTGCAGTAAGAATTAGGCTTCCAAAGAAACGACATTCTGTATCATTCAGCTTGTTCTTACCAAACCACACCCATTTAGTTAACAGCATTTAGAAAAGAAGCATGAATTATGTTTGCTGAATAGCTTAAGCTATAGGAGCACAATCTACATATTCCACACAACCTTGCACAGCAGTAACTATGCAGGTAAAAAGCTGCTAGTATAGTAAACAAAATAACTTCTGGGACATAACTTTAACTTCTATAGAAATAAAGTGGGTTTTGTCGGCCTTTTTTCAGCAGTGATACTAAAATTCTGAAGGACTCATTCAGAGGCAATGTGATAACAAGCAAGGGGAATTAGCTACAAGAAATATTTCTCCTATTTGCAGTTAGTATCTAACTTCAGCCCTTAAGAAAGCAAGCACAAAATCTGGAGAAGGCAGCCAACAAATATTCCAGTAAGAGGGGCTACCAATAGAATGGTTGGCAGGATGGCTTTGGGCACTGGATTGCGCGTGACCCATTTATTAAATGGGTCAATACAGGTCCAGTGATAGTGATGATAGGTATTGAAGTTCTAACAGGTGGAAATGGCAGAGCAAAAAAACCAGCTTTGTTGACAGTAAAAAGCCAAGAGTAACAAAGTATCAGAGCAAACACTGCATATACATATCCTATCCACTAAAGTGTCCCACTGTTTCATCCTAAAGCAGAAAGACAGTACCCTTCCCAAACATATATGAATCACTTTTCTGTGCTATACTCCCGAAACGTAAGACCACACCACCTTTTGCCAATTTCAAAATGATATTAAAATTTCAGGGAAAGAACGAACTACAATGTTAGTGTCTGCCAATGCCGTAAATCATTTTGGTGCATCAAACACCAGAGTTCCTGTAATACTCACAGTGAGGAAAATGTGGGTTCACTGAGAATCTGACAGGTGGCAAAAGGACTCACCAGCACTAGATTCATAGCTCACTACTACAAGGCTTAGAAACATGAAAACTACATGACAGAAAATTATCAGTGACCAACCCAGTTCTTACCTCAGCAGGCTTCTTTTGTTCATTTGCTGGTGGTTTTGACTTGCTCCTGTATTTAGAACAAGAAGAAAAGGAAGTGGAAGGACCTGTTTAAAAAAAAAAAAAGAAAAGGATCGTTACAGCTCAGTTCAATTCATTTAATTTTTTCAGTAAAACACAAGTCACTCCAATCTCTTGAATTATAATTTTTGACAAGATGTGGGCAAAAAAAAACCTGTTAGGCAGTCTGTAGGCTTAATTTCAGCTCCTCCTGTTCCACTCGTTCTTTATAAAACCACAGCACACCAAGTTTATGGGTACATTCTGCTCTGCCCAATGCAAGCATGAGTAAACAGAAACAAGCAGACAGACTGCCTTCCTTCATTTAGTTCCCTTCGAACAAAGTAGAAGGAAGAGTAACACAGAGTTTGAAAATGCTAAAAAAAAAAAACCCTGAAGAACAAAGCAATGATTCTAAAATGTGCTGATGAGAGATGCAAAAACCCCATAGTGTGATATCTTAGATGTTTCTGGCAAAATGTTATTTCAGCAGAGGATACATCAATGACTTGCAGTGAATACGACAATGAATCATTACTATGTATAGAGCTATTAGGTAGGCACAGGTTTATAAGAAACAAACAATACCCTGCCACACAGGGCTGTTCTGTTTTGGGTTTTTTGCAGATAAAACGGGAAGATATTCAGGAAGATGTCTGCCAAGGAACACTTAAAATGTACCTTTACTAAATTATTTAACAGACCGAAGTGGAGCAGATTAAGAACCAGTATGAGATAACATAACCACCGATATACTGATTATAATTCTAACACATCAATGCTCAAATAACTTGCCATCCCCACCTATTTTAAGGTTGAAGCTCTGCACAGCATGAGACAACAGGATGCTTTTTTAAAAAGCAATCGCAGAATAGAACCCTGGGCAGTAAAATTTCTCTTGATTTACAAATTTTTTCTTGCCAACTATGAATGGGAAAGATATACAAGTTTCTCTTGAAACTTTAAGTATACTCAAAACTCCCCTTATAAGATCCTTTGCCTTATTTTCCTTCTGTAACATGATTCAGAACACCAAAGACCACAAATGCAAAAAGAAAACAACCAAGAAACATTTTTTTTTTAAATTTAAGAGGTGAAATGGTTTGCCCTCAAATCACAGAAGGAAACCACAAGGGGGTGATAGACCAAAGAAAAACTAGCAGGTAATACTTACTCTCATTGTCTGAACTGTCACTGGTGCTTAGATGCCTGTGGCGTTTCATCCTGACGCATCCTAAAGAGAAAAAAAAAGAAAGTTGATGGCAACCATTCTACCAGAAAATCACCAGCTGCTGGCTGATGCCAAGTTTTTCACACTAAAGGCAAAGCTCCTCTGAAGAAGTCTCAGGCATAGAAATAACCCCGGAGTTCAGTTACTATGTTTTATTTCTGCAAGCAACTATTAGATCACAGTATTATTTGTGAAACTGAGCACCCTCAAAACCAGCATGCCTCTGCTGGGCAGAGCTTGGTTTTAATTTTGCAGAAAGAAGTGCAACACGCCAGCTGATTCCCGGCAGGGTATGAGCGGTGCACTGCTCGACTCAATGTCCCATCTGTTCAGCTGGAGGAAGAGTTGCCATGGTGGCAGTAGCTAGCTGAGCGATGGTGGAGGCCAGGAAATAAGGTGGATGCACAGCAAGGCAGGGATTTAGAAATGTAACACACCTTAAAAAAACCTAAACAAACAAACAAAAGCACAAAGAAACCCTAAGGCATCCATGCAAAGCAAAAGGCAGATTTTAAATAGCGACAATCATAGAAAGTAGTGACTGATGCCATTTAAGTCGTCTGACAAGAAATATGGTTTCCAGAAGTTTGAGAAGTGATCAAGGGTATCATTCAGAAACACTTGCACCACTTGCATTAAAAAAAGTTATTGAACTTTTTGAAATTCATTTTTGACCATGTAATGCTACACAGAGAGGGGAAGAAGAAATTTCTGCACCTCTACTTAAAAGAAAAATCAAAACCGTTATCAGCTACATACTCAGAACAAGTGCCAAGAAAAATCCATATACATTCTTATTAGTCCTGCCACTCTATAATATTCAATGTTACATTTGTTAAATAAGGCTCAATAACAGTTTACAATTAATAGCAGTAAATAAAAATCACCCCTATGTTTGTAATGGACTGAATCAGAAAATCAATAGATAAAAGAAGTAAAAAGTAATTCTGCAGGAATATACAAGAACTCTATTTTTTTTGTTTGTTTTTAAGCAGAAGATATGCACAAGTAGGTTACAGACAGCTGAACCTGGAATGTCTGCAGTATTCTAAGTGCCAGCTTGGCTACACCTGAAATATAAGCAGCTTCATTGCTGAAACATAACCACATGCCATTAAAAAAGCAACACAGCTAAATATCCCATTTGATAAGCACTCCACATTAGTTACTGTACAATGGATCTCGAGATTATCCAAATACCACGGGATAAACAAGATTTCCAGATAAGAGAAGCCTGCCCAAAGGCTTTGAAGAGATTGAAATTGAATTGTTTGCAGCACAAGTGTTTAATTTAGTGGAAAATTTCAGCAGTCTTTGTATTTAAGAGAGTGAGTTTACTGAATCTAAATGCAGTGATCACTCGAAGTTTAAATCAATCCTTTCAACCTGTTATAAAAAAAAGACATTGTCCACACTCCTGAAAGCTGACAAAGGAAGCAATGCTTCCCATTTTCAAGAAAGCAGATACAGAACTTCTGAGTCAGGTATTTAAACGGGGGGGGGGGGGGGGGGNTGGGGGGGGTTGAGATAAGGGGGGGGGGGGGGGGGGAAGGGGGGGAAGACAGAAAGACACAGGACAAAGGTCATTTGCATCATCACTTAAGCAAGGTATAAAACTCCACTACATAACAAATAATTTCACATTAATTCACCTTCTCACAGCTTAGGCAACATAGGGGAGACAAGGCAGCTATGCTGTGTGCAGACCAGTGTCCAAGAAAAGAACAACATCAAAAATTAAATACCTAAACCAGGTATTTGCTTCCAGCGAGCAATGTAAGGTAGCTTGTACAGATGAAGAAACTTCCATGAAGCTCTTGGACAGAAGCTGTTTGACAGGTAGAAGGCACTGGGGTCAGAAGGACTTGTCTCTGTACATGTTTTGGGGACACCAGACTTGAAGTTTGCTGCAGGGTAATGAAGGCAGGTCTAGAAGACTACTTTCATACTGCCAACTTGCAAAGTTGAAAGGCATGGATTTTAATCAAGAGCAAACAAAATTGTACTGCCTGTTTGAGAGCTTGCACTCCAGGCCAAACCTAGCCACCTGGAACATGCAACTCTCCCTAAAAAAAGCAGGTTCTGTTCATGACAACTTATCTGCTGGCAGGCTTCATTTCCAAACAATCTGTCTTAAAGGCCATCAGGTTTGTTATAAGACCTTGGGAGACGAAAAAAAGAAGCATGTAGGTGAGCCAAGCAGTATTCCCCACTCCCATTTCTTAGCAAGAAAAGTAAGTGCTTGCTGCTTGCTTTGGTTTTACGTTGAGGTGAATTTTTGAGCAATTGTTAAAAGGTGCTGAAAGCTTATGGCAGGCGATTCCCATCTCTTAGAGTCTATATAAACATGCAGCAATAAAACCTTTTCACTCTGTAATAAGGACAGCTGTCTGCAGAGCA
The DNA here is from genome assembly GCA_013398115.1 of Falcunculus frontatus. Lineage (NCBI taxonomy): Eukaryota > Metazoa > Chordata > Aves > Passeriformes > Falcunculus > Falcunculus frontatus. The sequence continues at coordinate 167,288 of VZRV01005804.1, forward strand.
TAACATGAGCATTCAATTAAAATAGGGTCAAACATGAGGTTGAGAGAGCCAACTACAGGACAGAACACCCAGGAAGCCTGGACTTCTGCCTGGGCAACTGGGAAAGGAGCAGAGATGCCTACACTTCAAAAGACAGCTTACACAGAAATGGCAAGTGTAGCAAAAACTTCAGAACAGAAAGCACACCTCTGCCAACAACTCCATGAGAATGGAAAAACAAATAAACAAACAAACAAGAACTAGACAAAAGTAACAAGCTGTTATTTGAGAACTGGATTTGTAGCAGCTCGGGCAAGAGATTTACACCTCCATGATAGCAGACAAACAGAAAAAGTAGTCACTGAGGGCAAAAAGCCCTGAATAGTAATAGTACTGGATTCCTGCCTGATTTTTCAGCAATTATTCACATCAACAGTGAATAAAAATCCAGACTTACAACAAATTACAGGTGTGCTGTGTTTGGTAAGACAGTGACACTTCATTTAAGTGACTAACAGGCTACACGTTCACCCTATGTCCCGACGCGATGCAGGAGGACCCAGAGCTTCAGCAACATTGAGCAGAGACCACCTCTACGGGGGATTTCACTCCTCTTTTAAACAGAGAACCCCTTTGCTGTACACCCTCGTGTACCCTGGGACTATCACACAACTTCCAGCTCACCTCCACCCCAAAGCATGAGGGCTCATCAGAAAGGCTCACTGATAATGATGCTTCCACTCCCTAGACACTAGAGAGGGATCCCAAAGTAACATCCATTCAGTGGGAAAGCTCCTGCCTCACTTCACCTGCCTTTGAAGAACAGAGAAGAATCAGAAGCTGCTCAGTTCAGAAAAACAGGAGACACACACACACCACCCCCTCACCGTGGAAACTGATGTCAATCTTTTCCAGCTTCAGTCCAAAATCCCCAAAGCTGACTGGCATCCTTCAGTTTGTCCAAGCATTTTGCAAACATGCATGCTGAACTTTTTGTTTGAACAGACTTGAAGTCTTAAGATTTAAACTTCCTAGCAGTTCCAATGTACAAGCTAAGAAAACCAGGGAGGGTAAAGCAACTCAAGACTGAAATGTTGCAGAGCAAAAGAGATGTGGCTCCGCCTCCCTCAAAACGCCCAGAGAAAATCCTTATTTCTCAGTCACTGGATCACAATTCTCACTACCTTAGAAAGTAAGTAGGGGTGCTTTGGCTACGGACTTGAAGAGTGCACAGGCCTTAAAAGCAAATACATATTCACTCAAAAATTATCATTAAAAATACAAGCATAATATACTGTTTCCCCCCTCTTTTTCTTTTTTTTTTTAATCCACAGAGGGACTAACAGCTTATCCATCACTTGTATGACAACATATACAAACTCTAAAGATGCCCATCTCCAGGGATCTTCTAAATAAAAATTGAAATACAGAAACGGCATTAAGAAATCACCATCTCACAAGGAAAAAGATGTTCAACTCTCCAGGCAATTACTGCAATGAAACATTTGCTGGCATCATTTTTAATATGAATTACTACAGTTAATCCTAAGCTTCAACCACATTCCACACCTGTTGCACTTCTGACTTGCCAAGCCATGGCTGCACATTTATGCCCAATCTGCTTGAAACAGCTTAAGACACGAACTGCAACTTGAAAAAAGAGAAATCAGCCTCATTCCCTGCTGTCACCTTAACGACTGAACACAGGTCAAGATGCCCTGAACGCTTTTGTGTGTTTAAGCAGAAAACAACCCAAGGAAAACCTCAGCCACAGACAGCAACACTGCGCTGCCAGCTTCCCCTGGCTTCCAGAAGGCTACTGTACATATTGGGAATTTCGCCCTGGAGACAGAACCAATGCTTGTATCCAACACATCACTGCATTTTCAAGGAAAGACAAGAAAAAGCCACCCTGCACTCACCTGGCTGAAATTAAAACATGGATCTCAAGCTAAGAGGAATCAACACCTCAGCCAGCACGTGCAAGAATCTTAAGACAGTAACACTGATATTTCCAAAAATCTAAGGGATATGCTTCGTAATTAATGATTTCTAAGTTTTGTTTGCTCCTTTTTGCTTATTCACAAGTATCTGCACTGGTAAAGTGAACAAGAAGCAGCCACTTGCCTCCACCATCACTCTCTCCTGCCCCTGAGGAAAATCTATGTTGCACTGACTTAAGGCACTTCCCACTTCTGAAAAGCTAGTTACCACAGATTACTCAAAAAAGTCATTCAAGCAGTGCATGTAAGTAGCAGACAGGTAACAAAATTTCAGAGCCTTATCCAAAACAAAAACCCATTTCAAATACCTGCAGAAACAAGACAAACAAGTATTTTTTCATTTTCAATTTGCATCGGAGTAAACAACTAAATTTACCAAATAAACTATTACATTTAGCCTCTTTTTCTAATGCATTCCTCTGGATAGTTCATCAGTAACAGCAGACACAAGGATGAGATATCACAGAGTCTGAATTTGTACAGCATATTAGGCAAGACATCAGTGACAAGCACACAAAATGAATTCTTAAAGCCAGCCAAGATTTCCGAACAAAACAGTATCTCCAAGGAATAGCAGTTCTTCCTGGCTTCAGTTTGTTGTAGACAAAGGTTAAATGTATCCATACGCTACTCAGTACCTGTTAGGACCTACAGAGATGGAAAAAACAGAACCAGAAAATTCAAGAAACTGTTAAGCAAATATATCCTAGACCTGTGAGATTTTACTTCTTCACATCTTAAAATAACCTGACAGAAATGGAATTGGCCACAACACTATGGAAATTTTCAAGTGGGACAAAAAGTAACCTACATTATTTTATTAAAAAGAAAAACAGCATCTATGTATGAAAACCAAATGACAAGCTACATGCAAATTTCAGATTAAAATTCTGTACTTACATTTTTACAATATGGCTTGTCTACAAAAAAAAAAGGCAGAGGCAGTAGGTAGCAATTTCCAAGTCTCCAAAATGTGGTTTATGTAACTGTTAAATTTAGATTAGGAAGCAAATTATCTTGAAAGGTCTCCAGGAAACGTAGTACAGTAAAACCATTTAAATAGGTCAGATTTCATAGTCAACTGCCAGGGAAATTACAAAATACAAATAGAGTTAATACAACCTTTCAAATAACTAGAGGAAGAGAGATCACTCATGTTTGGGTTTTTTATTATTATTTTTTAATATCCTATCCAATCTCACAAAAAGGCTATATAAACTGGAAAAAATACTCACTTAGAACCTGGTTTAGCAATATTTGCTACACTGAAAAGGTTTGAAAGGTTAAACAATTCACAGAAGTTTACTTGTTCAGCAAACAAAGTAACAACCTTAACAATTCTGCAATTGCTTTTTTATTTCACTCTAACCAGAAAACTCTTTAAAATTCCTAGTGTACTCCTACTCTACTCAAGAAGCCCATAATAGAGTGACCACATCTAGCCTAGTCTCCCTTAATTCCCAAAATAAAATAATGTATTATTTTCTGAAGATTGTTCAGGGCCTACCACAAAATAAAATTTTTCTTGCTACTATTTCATACTGAGTCTTGATTAACAGAATGATCTGTAATTCAACAAAGGAGGAATGCACCAGTTTTCAGAAGCAGCAGTACCAGCAACAGCCAATGCCTTTGTCATTAGGCAATAAATAATTCCAGCAAGCAAGGAAGCGCACATTACAGAAATCTGGCTAATAACATGGGTCTATATGAAATGCAGTAGCAACAAGACATAATCTCAAGCTCAGTCTTTCTTGTTTGTTACCTCTTTATATAAAGTAATTTGGCAGCTGCCTCAAAGGTACTGTAGGTCTAAAAATGAGAAGAAAAAAAAGAAACACAAAATATCATATTCCAACATGACTTATCCCCTGAAATTGTTAAATTCTGGACTGAAGTCATCTGATAGATCATAAAAGCAGGATGAAGAAACCCCAAATATAATCACACACACACATTCATCTGTGGATTATGGGCCAAAAGGGATCCCTGAATCATTTCGTGTGCCCTTCTACCATGACGATCCATCATTCAGTCTAGTGCAAAGTACTTAATGACTATCACTTTGCCTTCCAAGTATAAAAAGAGGGCAAGTGATGCTACTCCACATTTATACCATGCTTTGATGACACAATAAAATACAGCACACCCCAAGTACCTTTCCTACCTTAAAAAGAGAAGTACAGTTTTCATTTCTGGTACCGCACCCATGCATTGACCCACTGCGAGGGCAGGGGAGCAGATTTACACCAGAGGCCTTCTGAACTGCCTCAAACCAAGCAGCTTGTTAAAAACCAGAAATCCTCAGAACAAGTCATCAGCAACATGTGCAGTGCCACCATTACCTCAACAGAAACTCTCCAAAAGGCTACAAAGAAATTAAACTACACTGTCTTCCCAGTGCTTTCCTGACAACCAGCAGTGACTGAGCAGCCTTATTTTCATCTTTGAGGCAAGCTACATGTGTTGGCCTGTACACAGAGCAGCCAGGTGGGCCAGGCTGACATGGAAATATTTCTGTCCATTAAACGCGCAGTTTTAGCATTAGCATCCTGAAGACAATACTGATCTGGGCAGAGTCAATTAAAAATAAACAACATCAGACTACCGTTAATTCAAGCAAATACATCACTGTGTATGCGGTTCTGAGCTGCTCTCCGCTTCAGTCCTCATTATCAATTTTCTACTCCTGAACACAACGCTGGTTTTATACCAGCTGTTTATCAACAGGACTATAGTTTTCCTAAAACAGCAGCAGAGATTTGGACACACAAAATTATTTCCTTCAAAACACCATATTGTGTTTGAATGGAAGTCTGCTTTTAATATAAAATAAAAAAAGGAAGAAAAAAGTCACTTCCTTCCCTAGAACCACAATCAGTCTGGTGCTGCCTGGCATTCCACGCTTACACACCTGAAGCGTGTCTGCCTGGCTGCAGCCCGGTGAACACTCCTCACACCCACCTCCCAGCTCCTCTCACCCTCCTCCTGGCATCATTCCCGGGCAGGGAGAAGACTAAAATGAGGGTACATCCCTCAGGAAAGGGAGTCATGGCCCTCAGCAGGGTACTGTGCCTGCCCACCCCAGCCAGGTTCATCTCATTGCTGTACGTCTCCCTCCGGGGGAGCAACGAAGTCCTCAGCACGATGAAACGAGGAACAAGTTCCCAACGGGAAAGCCACAGTGATACCAAACACACAAGCACCACCACCTGCTGAGGTGGCCAGCAGGACATTGTCAACAGAGGGAAGCCACTACAGCTCTCACTTGCTCAGGTCAGCATCACACAAACTGTCTCTTGTCAGGCTGTTGGAGACAACACAGCAGCTAATTGATCCCTGAAGGAAAGGCCCAGGAGGCGGGGCCAGCTCAAACACGGCCCTCTAACCGCACCTGCACCAAGTGCCATGGAAAGCACATAACCCCAGCTACTCATGCTCAGGAAACTCATCCGGCTCGAAAGAGCCCTCGCCTGGGGAGACGCAGTTATTGATCATGTGCTGTCTGTTTTACAGGGCTTCCTCGGAAGAAAACTCATACCTGACTTAACACTAAGACATTCAAGAACCAAGAGACAAAAGAAAAGAAAACCCCACAAGCCCACTTACTAAATCAAGGTAAGGACAATGTCTGCTTTGAAGAAAGACTGATGTGGATGTACTGCTACTAAAAATGGACCAGTACAGGTGCTAAGCCGGGCAAACAAGGGGCTGGCTGCCCAGGGGGTTCGACACCCGAAGACAGCCACGTGCCCTGTATCTGCAAGGAGACTGCAGTCACGGGCACACCAAGCACTGGCGAGAAACAGGAGCAGCACACGCTTCACCGATATGACTGAGCAGAAAAACCTCTGAGCGCTTAGATGGGCTTTCTATTTTAAGAACTGGTATGATTCACGTTACCTTGGCTCTAAGTGTTTTTCAGTCTTCACCATATCTACCCTCATGATAAGCTCATATTAAGCAAGCACTGAAAGCCCTGACATTTCAGAGCTGCAGCGCAGAGCAGCCATACATCACGCCAGGAGCCTCCAGCACAAGCAGGCAGCTGCACCCAGGTCTCCCAAGCGCATATTCTGTGACCTTGACACTCACTGCCCTTCCTGCTGATGCACATGTGGAAACAAACAGAAGAACAATCAGAAAAAGCCCTGTGACGCACTAAGGCACCAAGTATTGTCCTGCTGTTGCAGTGATGAAACTGCAGGGAGGGGGGAGATGAGGACCAAAAAAAAAACCCCACAGAAGTGTCACTACTTAATCGAAAATTAAGCAATAACCAGTATTAGACTAGTTCAAGTGAAGCCCCACTTTGCCCCATGTGCCTGATGCTGCCAGCGGTTGCCCACTTGCATCTTCCTCTGTTCTTCGGCTGTACTAATGCATGCTTTCGTGACAAAATACTGGTGCAGGAACTAGTATTGCAGCTAGGATCACAGGCAGGAAATATTATCAAAGAAGGAAGGATCTAGAAATGTATGTGCTATTTGGGATTATGGAAAACAACTTTTCTATAAATAGCATAGGCAAAAGTTCTCATATCCTACAAAACACTTGCTTAAAATAATAATTTAATTTTTTTGGTACTTGCTAATAAATATATTAAAGTAGGTTTCACTGTTCTTGCTTTGTTCTTTCCAAATCGCAAATAAAAGAATCAACAACAGCAGCCTGAATTAAATATTTTATCTGTTTTGACTCATTTTTTTCTTACTTATAATGCTTTGAAGAGGCTAACCACTTCACTGCAAAATTTTGCATCACCAACAAAACCTGAGGGATTGTAAAAGGCAGAAAACATCAATATGCATTTTTATGCTCTACTCAAAGAAAGTAAGAACACAAATATTTTCCTACAGGAAACATTAAGTTGATAATTTTTTTCCTTATCTGAGAAGAAATGGTTGTCATTTACAAGTTGAAATAAACAATCTGGACACTGAAGCTTTCCTCAAGTAAAAAGAGTGCACTGAGGGGATCACTGGATAGGAACAATTAAAGGGAATGTACTGTCACAGCCAGAACTCTAAATAGTATTTGGAATATTTCAAATCTCTGGTTGAATCCAACTACATTTTCTAGCATTTCACACAACATGTATATATGTGATTGCACTATTATTTTGGTTCTCCATGTCAAAACATCACAGCATGAGAAAACATTTACAATAAAGTTTCTTAAAATACTTTTTAGTTTAAAAAATCTTGTGAAGAGACAAAAAAAATCTGTCTTAATAACTAATGAATTAATTTTAATGTCTGGTCAATTAAATTAATGTTATGTACTACAATCTGTAATATACAGCACATCAAAGGACACAGAGGGTCTTTTAGTCAAAGAGATTTAAAATAGATTTATAAAAATAAATACCATTCCAGGTTTCTCTACATCATCAAACTGAGTTGGGGAAAAAATATTATGAAAAAGATACTGTGGTCAACTGATGTTCGTCCATTTTTATGTACTAAGTAAAGGCAAAAAAAAGTGTTTTTCTCTGTCATAACATGAGGTGCAGCAATACTAAATAAATAACAGACTTGTCCACTGGGGCTGACGCTACCCTGAAAAGAGGAAAGGATGACTGTATTTGTCCAAGGTTTCAAAAATGTCACATCTTGTTTGGGAAAGCAGTCAAGAGATGCATCCTGAAAACCACATAAGGTTCAATTTCTCATCAAATGGCCGAGTTGAAGCCGAAGTACTTTAATATTTTTTAATGAGGGGACACACTGATCAGGACTGACTATTAACATTCCTCTAAATTCCTCCTTTCTCTTCTGTCCTGTGGAAACAAACAAGATTTAAATGAGTAAGACCAGATCATCACCATTCTACTGTTCCTAGTAGAAAGCATGTCCTTCTCAAGCTGTGCTGAAGCTGAGCTGATGGAGATGGCTTTTTTGGCACAGGAGAAAAGGTGCCAACCGACAGAGTGGATCACAAAGAACATGGGGACTTGAACAGGTGGACTCAGAGTGTTCTCACTCTCCTTTCCATTCCCTGAGGATAAGGAACTATCACAGCTGAACTTCCAAAGCTGCCCAGGTGTGAGGTAATGAGTCTGCTTCCAAAGCAGGTCTCTTGTCCACTCTGAACTCCTGTACTGGGAAGAATGGAAATGCCTACAAGCCATGGAAGTGGAGATGTGTTTCACCACAAGTTTATTCATATGGTAAGAGCTACAAGATGCTGCAGCTGCTGCAATTGAATCCCATGCTGTCAAGAGCAGTACTAAAAATCTCTGCTGAGAAAAAGGGAGAGAAAAGAGGTTCTAAGTGCAAGTTTAACTATGAAACTGGCCAAAACAAACAAAACCACCTTTATAGCAGCATCACTCTCAAGACTCCATGATGCAATGCAAAACCTGCAGTTAATATGTTTTGTACATGCAACTCCACCCGGTCAGGGACGTTTTCATAGACCTGTAAAGAAGCTGCCTTCTCTGCAGGCTCTTACCGTGCCCAGCTGCAGACATGGCGCAGGCTGCAGCTGTACCAGTCACCAGGGGCTCTGCCAAGGAGAGAAGGCACAACCAAGCCTGCACTTGGACTGGGGCAGAATAAAGCCACCCCTGACTCTGGCCATCTACCTCCCCAGCTCTGCACCACCAGGAAGTGACTGGCTGTTCAAACAGAAGCTGTGATCTGGGAGCAGATCACAGATCAGGTTCGTGCAGCTGCTCCCTCCGACATCCCCACCAGTGAGGCAGAGTGCTGTTGCCTATCCCAGCACCAAGTATGGTTTCCAGTTAATACATACACAGCCACAGCACCTGTGAGACACTTCCAGAAGGTCTGAAGATGAAAACACACACATTAACTGAATGTCTTTAAAAATAGGTATACTTGGGCGTTCCCAAATCACCTGTAGCAAACTACTGTAGGAGGAGAACAGCACAGAGAGCTGCACACTGATGCAAGAGAGGCATCCTTCTGGGAAGGCCCAAGAGCAGCAGCGACAAGCACCAACACAAGCCTGGTTTCATTTGCTACACCCGCTCAGCCACGCAGAGAAAGCTTTATGGATGAGCAACATCAGTGGATCACTCATTCAGGCTAAGTGCAAGGCAGTATCTTCTAGCTCCCCTCAACACCACTAGAGAAGTATCTGCAGAATGCAAACCCCCAACTACAGCTCTAAGAAAAGTTTGCCATGGCTTTAGGGTAAGAGATGAAATAGACTGAGACTATCTGAAAGGAGGATGCAGAAGAGGGGAGATCTGTTTTAAGTGGCAAAGAGAAGCAACAGCATGAAGAGAGTACTCGCTGCTTCTCATGGCCCAGAAGGCAAGGAACACAAAAAGTTACAGAAGAAACTTCAAAGGAAAGTAATTAAGTGAAGAAAAGAAAAGAAAAAAAGTTATTATGTACAAAATTACTTTGAGAAACTCCATGATATGGGATACTGCAGGGGTTGAAAAAGAAACAGATTAAAGAAAATGAGGCAAAATGGAGAACAAGGGCTATTAAACACAATGTCATGTCAATCTGCTGGAAATCCCAAAATCAAAATTTTACAAGAAACAGAGTCAATAGAATTTTATAATGCTTTCTTTCCCTAGGTGTCCACTGCTGACCATTATCAGAGACAGCAACTGGCCTAATTCAGTAAGGGAATCATCTGAAATCAGACATACTCATAACTCGTAATTCCTCTCTGCGCTATGGATTTTATTTTTTTTAAATATATAACTTCCTAACCCGACCTCTGTGGACTACAGATCAGATGTCTGTAGGGCCATGATAAATATTGAAATGAGTATGTTTATCAGACAAGATTTTGATTATGATGAGCACAACCAGCGGAGATTCTGACACTTGACATACTATTGCCCTTAAAGTTTGCTGATTGCTGTTCATGGAACTATTTTGGTCAAATTTATTAAGTAAAAGATTAGATCATTCCCAGTGTACTTGAGTTGTTGATTTTTAATTTTTGTTTTGTTTTTTAAGGAGAAATCAAACAAATAGTTGTACAAATACAGCCTACATACACCTGAGGGCCCTATCCACTCAGGATTTTGTTTTGGGCTCTTTTCTACTCTGCAGATATTCAATCCCTTTACTAACTAGAATTCCATGTCTCAAGTTTAAGAATCCACTACACTTTCATTTTCTTACAGTTCTCCAAATCTGGATAACTAACAGTGTTCTCATGTGATTCTTACAGGTTTATTATCTCAAACCTTTCCAAGATAGACATCTGAAGTTATTCTGTCTCTCTCCTCCCTCATAGGGAAATAACCCAAAGCCTCCAGCCAGCACTGTATTGCTGCATGCTTGAATTCTCCAAGCTAAACGCTAAAAAACCTTAAACTACTTAGAAAAACGTAACCACACTTAAACTTTTGCCTGTAAAGCCCAAACATGATAGTGATCCATCTCATCTGAGCCATTAATTTCATTGGTGAAATCTGAGGTCGTCTGTTCCAACTGCAATGGCAAAGCACAATGCACCATAGCCCTGCTAACAGTACAGAATCAGGTGGGAGGAGAGGCTGATGCTGGTTTTGTGTAGAAAAGAATTGCTAAGCCCTGACCCCCTGAAGATAAAGCAATGGTGCAAGAGTAGTCAAGGCCAAAGCTCTTTTTGCAGAAAATCAATGGGTTATGCACAATAGCAGCTGCACTCAGATGTTCACAGCTCAGCTGGGGTCCGTAGATCTGGTCTCTAAATTCAGAATATTTGACATCGAAAACTAGAAAAAAACCAAAAAACAGTCCTCCCCTCCCCCCCGTTTTTAAAAAAAAATTAAACAGTCAAAGCAGAAGCAAGCTTTGAACTAAAATTCTTGAAATTTAGATGCGTGAATCCCTTCTCTTTGCCACTTCTTATGATCTTTGGTAGCCAGCCAAATAGCTCAGCTTAGCTTCACTTTCCACATCAGTCCAAAAGTTGAATAAGTAATAAAACTTGCATGAGGAGAGTGCTTTATAATCACATTAGAGACATGCAAGGGAGACCGGTTACCTCGGTTCACCGGACAGCTTGAACAAGGCTTCATAATGAGGGACAGGTGTTGGCACCAATTAGGAACACAGCTCACCGCTGACATTGGCCCCTCAAAGCAATGACTGCACTTTAATCCTCTAAGCCACATAAAAGAAAAGAAGAGAGTGGGCAGGCAAGAAAAAAAACCAACCAAAAATGCCTCTGCAGAGGATTGAAATATTTTTGCTTACTTAAGGGAATAAAATAGAAGTGTCGCAAAGCTGCAGAAAGTTCACTATGAAGTATCTTCAGTATATCAAGAATCTAAATCTTCTGCACAAGCAGAGTATTTAATTTTAGGATGGGTATCACCATGTATATAGTATGCATTCATAACAACTATCAGAATTTATATCCAGAAAAGAAGCACAGAATAAAAAGGGGTTAAAGCAGCACATGTAAATATTGAGGTAAGATAAAATTATTCCACCTATGCCTACAAGCATTTCAAGCATTATGGGATACATAAGATAGATTTTAACTGAGATTATTAAGGAATTCTGCAGGCTGAAACGTCACTGTTAACAGGTTCTTTTATTACTTCCTCCCCTTTAAAAGACTTTATATTCCTTTAAAATTCAGAAAGCTTTCATTTAAAAGGTGATATCTGAAAGTTGAAGGTATATAGATTCAATTTACACATTGTAAACACCAACACACACATTTATTTATTTATTTTTAAGTATCAGTTCCTCCTTCACTTACATGCCAGCTCATGAGGTAGATGTTTTCGCTTCAGCTGATGACATCACAAGCTCCTAAAAAAATGAAAGGAGTGCTATTTAGGTAGTAGGAGTGACATCAAGCATTTCATGTTTGAGATACTATTTAATTTTTGGCAAGTAAGTGAAGGGTGTATTATATTTTTATTGCAACTTTCCCAAGCAAATGATATATCCAGAATATAAAGCCTTAAATTCTAAAATTCCCATTTAATATGTGGAAAAATGAAATGTATCAGTTATATATGCACATACTATGATATAAATGCAGTAAGTATTACAACTAAAAACAAATCTATAAGAACATTCTCAAAGTTGATTTTTCCATCCCTCTTAACATGAATGGGAATGAATTTTACCAATACCAACAAAATGAAATTTTAATTATTATTTTCTCTATCCTGTTTTGGGAATAAAAATACTTCAACAAACAAATTCAGATAGATGCATGCTTATTCAGCTGGCTTAAGGCGTTGATTTCTCCTTATACACTCATGCTTTCTTCATTCAAGAGGGTCTTCTATGAACCACACATGCTTATTAATTCATAGGAGGGTAAACAAAATAAACATAGGGGGAAAGCTCCATGTGGCTCCTGATTTAATTCCTCACGACATTCCTCCAGACCTCTCCTTGACAATCCCAAATAGCTTAGCTTCCCTGGTAGGGATTCTGCTTACTTGCCCTTTTTAATCTAGTCCTGAGCCTTGAGCAATATTAAATACGGGAATAGGAGGAATTTTTTCCTCCACCAGCTCCCCGCATCCGATTCCTGCAGGATCAGGCACACGTATGTTTTGTGCACTATTGTAATGCACACGGCAAAGGCATTAAAGCCGTCACACCCAAGAGATGAGCTGCAGCACTCCTCAGGGATGCCAGCAGCCCGACCGAGGGCTGTCCTGGCAGGCAGTCCGCGCCCTGCCTCGGAGCAAAATGTTAACAAAAACAGGACAACTACGAGCTGTGCTAGAAAGTATTAGAGAGCAAAAATGCAAGTAAAAACCAAGGAAGCGATAACTGCATACCCTGCCAGAAGAAAAAGAATTAAAAAAGGGGATATAACAATGTTTTTCTAACTGAAATAAGGCAGTTTCTGGCCAAAGTGTCAGCACCATACTCTAATGTTTGCGCTCCTCCACCCATCTGGAGTACAAGAAAGAGATACAACCACCCATCCACTGAGAAGTGGCACAGAACCCGTTACTTATTACAACTATTGTTGCACAACTTAGGCTGCGGCATCAAAGGAAAACATTTCCTTACAATCACGGGGGGGGCATGGGGGGAGGAGAGAGGAACACATAATATATTACAGCTCCTGTATGTTGACTGCGCAAAATTTTGACGTTTTGGCTCTACTAATTTTCTTTGATTTAAAGTTTCGCCTTCGGAGGTTTTTTGTGTGTTTGGTGTTTTGTTATTTTGGGGGGGCAGCAAAGGTGCTTGGTTGGTTTGGGAGTTTGTTTCGGTTTTTTTAAATTTTCCTAGGTTCCTCTTCCCATCTTCCTGACACTCTCTGGCTATACCCCACATTAAGCAATTAACTTCGAGCAACGCAAGAAGATCTGCAGATCAAAGCAGTACCAGAGCCAAGGTTGTTGGAACATGAATCACACTACGTGGGTCGGGTTTTTAACTTCAGGTAAGCAGATACAACTCTGCCACCACCGTCACCGCACACATGGCCTGAAGCAATCCACGGGGTTCGTGCAGGTGACAGTGCACTTGGCACGAGCATGGACGGGAGCCTCCATCCAGAGGGACCCGGCTCAGGTGCAGCAGAAACACCTGGCACACGGGGAGTGGGGGTGGCCAGAGGGGCTCGCTTGAACAGCCCAGTGCTGCTCTGCCCGGTACTACCCCACCCGGTACTCTGCCTCTACCCTCCAGCTAAGAAATGCCAAGAGCCTCACCCACAAAACACACTGGAGGAGGGAGGGCAAGTGAAGAAAATAAGTAAATAATTAATAAATGGCTGGCTACGTTTTCCAAACTTCACTTTGAATGAATTTTTCTTATGACATATTTCATTATGGGATAATTCTTTAATGTGCCGATTTAACCCATTTATTATAAGTTTTCCATAGAAACACAAGCAAAGCCCTGGTTGTGGCAGCTCAAATGGCATCATTAAAATGCAACACAGCCTACAACTTTTAAGTGTGAACAAAACCACAGCTTTTGCCTCCCAGCTGAACCACAAAACTAATATATTTTTGAACTCTTCATTAAAAACACATTTATTTGCTCTGTTAAATGCCAAGATGAACTCTGAAATACTGGAAAGTTCAACTAAAATTTTTTTCTTTCTCTAATCCTTACAGTATACAGCCATAATCTTCAGTCCCAACTTTACTTATTTCACAACCGTGAACAAATATACAAAATGGGATGAAAAATAGAGTTGCCCCCATAAAACACTATTTTCCCCCCTTTGTTCTGAAAGCTAGTCTTAACATATTGATTGAGAAACATTAAATTAAGTCACCCCAAATTAATGATCAGGGGGTGCTTTCCCAACAGATTAAAAAAATGGAAGAGTGCCAACCTCCCCATGAGCAGCAAGTTCAGGAGCAGGGTAAAGAATGCACAGAAGATGCTCACCCTCCCCTCCACACAGACTGTGCCAACAAACTCCACACTCCTACTCTCCAGGTGCATCTGAAAAAGTAATGGGTAAGCAACAGAAGCTCTGGCATGAAGAAACAGGAAAAAAAAACTATAGGAACTAAAGGACAGTGTAGACACAGAAAACAAACTTAGAAATGCACAGTAGCTTTTCATAAATACTGCCTGGAAACTAAGCGTCACCAGGGAAAAACGCATCAGCAAGATTTATTTCTTAAAATACAACTTTTAACAAGAGAAGGCCACTTGGAACACAGATCTATTTTTGCAGTTATCACTACTGTTATACTATCGCTCTCTCTGTAATTTACCACAGTGCTTACCAACAGCCAAGACACCAAAACAAGAATTGTGCTGGTTGAAAACAGAGCTTCGTGCTTTTCTTGTCAACCATCCCACACACTGCACTGCCATTTGCAAAAACAGAGACGGTCGCAGAAAAAAAGATCTGCCAGGGTCCTGAAAAAGGACAGACAGATAGGACCAAGAACTCAGACTCTGCATAACAGAGGCTCCCCAGCCTCTCCAGGGGAGCCCCTTCCACACTGCATGACCCTTACTGCCAGCAAGTTTGTCCCAGCACTTTAAGCATACATCTTCCCCCCTGCTGCTCAAGCCTTTACAGGTCTCTCCCTGCACTGGACCCTGATGATATCATCCTTTTCTTCTTTACACAATTAACCTCATGTCTGAACACTAATTTAACTCTCTGGTCAGTATAGCCTTGTCTTTTCTCCAGATTAAATAAAACCCAGATCTTTCACCCTCTGCTTAAAGGACATGTTTTCTACATTTCTGATTCTTCTAGTTGCTGCTGTCCACCACTCTTTCCAGGGCTGGCACACAAAACCAGTATGAAGCTGTGATGTCCAAATCTGGACAGTCTTCCAGCTGAATCCTTCCCTACACAGAAAATGCTATTCTGTTTTAACAGAAGAACATCCTTTACTGTTGAGTTGCAGATAATAATCCTACGTTTAAACTCCAGTGCACTTGCTTTTGCAACAGCATGACAGCTGCCTCATGTCCTGGCTGTGAGCAGTGACTGCCACTGGGCCCACTGCTCCCAGCCTGCAGGTGTGCAGCCAAACCTTCGTGCTGAAGACAGACCTACCCCTCCACACAACCTGCTCAGTCCCATCCAAGCCCTCCTTCCAGACTCCTTCTCCAATCTAAGTTCAAAGCATCTTCTCAAGTAGACATGTGGCTCCACCCAGCTTGATTCGGGTATTGAAGGAACAGAGTCCTCATTCTTTCATCCACATCATTAAGAGCAAATATTAATTCACCTGTCTTGTTTGAAACTAATTAGCAATTATCCTCTCAGTTTTCTCAGCAGCTACAAACATTCCTGGGAGCATTTCAGCTAATCCATGCTTCCTTAGCTTGCTTCTGATAATACGGCTTGCCTGATAACTTGCATCATCTACTGTGCAATTCCTACCTCACAAATTACTTTCAAAACTGAATTAGAAAGCTGGTCTTGTGATGCTCCACATCTCCTTCTCCATAAATAATCCCAAGGATATAAAACTGCTTAGATGGGAAAGGTATTAGAAATTCATTTTATAATTTCCAGGTTTTTTACAGACTGTTTCAGATATCTAGCACATACAGACAGCTCCCCATGGACTACCAGTAAGATCACACAGACCTCTTACAAAAGGCAGATCAAAATATTAATAGTACCAAGACAGCATCAGAAATAAAGCCAGTAGTTTTTGAGATTATAAATATAGTATGAAGCAGGAAGGTAATGGTACTCTTTCCCTTATAGTTCTGAAAAAATCATAATAGAACAAGTATCCATATACCAAAGCAGTATCCATCATGTTTAACCGAAGAGCTATTTCCAGGCAATACTTATCCTACAGGGATTAGAGGCAGAAAAGAAAAAGTCAGTAAGCTTTAAGAAAAGTCTTGTAAAATCCCTACAAAGTCTTTGTAGCAAACAGTGTTGGATTTTTGCTTGTAATAAACTGATTTGTTGTTTATTCTTCTTCACAAGCTTCTAAACAGTCCTAACTACAGTGAGTACTCTGCAGCTTCTCAATTTTTATCTCTTCCACATTGGCTTAGCCAACAAATTCAGTACAAATTCACAATTTCATTGTAAAAATCTAAAGACAGTCCATCTCACCTTAAGGTAGATCAGAGACCCTGAAGGCATTTAGTAAAACCTGCAGCTCTCTAGTACCTTCACTTCTTTCCACTGTCACAAAAATATTTCATGACACCTTTATGCAGCAACAAGTCTATTCTTAATAACAGACAGTGATTTAGTAATTCCCAGCAACCAATTAAAACTTGCTGGGAAAACAATTTCCCATAGCGGCTTACCCCACTTTCAGACAAACAATGCAGCAGGATGTCTAGAAGGATAGGTTTCATAAGGCAACTAACAAGTAACATCAAGACATTTTATGAAATGCTCTGAAGTCCTGGGCCCCAGGCACTCAGATGGTGACCCAACACAGCAGTTATTTAGCTTGTGTGTAGTGCCAACCATTCTGCAAAACACTCAAAGCATCTTATTGATTACTCGAAAATAATTGTTACACAACACAATTAACATATACATGCAAAAAACTGAGTCAGGCTGAAAAAATTGCCCTTACAGAGGAAAGCTACTAACATAAACACAAGATTTAACTTACAAGCACCTACTTTAAGATGCAAAGTTGTTTACATTCTTCATATACAGGTAGGATACTAGAATTACTGAAACAAAAACCTGGGTTTGTAAGAGAAGAAATGTAATGGGATAAATTTAAGAAAAAACCCAAAAAGTTTAGGCTTAGCATTAAGGAAACATCCTGAGAGTCAGAACTGCTGACCCGCATCCCCAGGGGGAGGATTGGAGGCTGCAGCTCTTGACGTTTAAACAAAGATTGGACAAGAGTCCTGGTTGCTGTGCTGCCAACACAACATGCTCCACAGAGCTCAGCTTTTCTCAACCCAGCCGGAGGGCAAGGCAACAACAAATGGGACTTGAGTGTAAAGAGCACTGCACAAAGTGGTTTGTTGGGACTGTCTGTGCTGAGGGCTGTATCTCACCAGGAAGACATGGTGCTGTGGAGCAGCAAGTACTGTGTATCAGCTACTCCACAGAACTCATGCGTATTGCTGCACACTGGTGAGAGCAAAGCAATCCCAGGTAGCTATTCCACCATTCCATCTCTCTTCCCTACATCAGAGACTGAGGGATATATATACATACATACACATATATCCCTGCTGGATGCTATGGTGTACAGTTGCATGCAAGGACAGTTAGTGCACAGCAGGACAGATCCCTGCTCCCCTTTTGCAGGACAAAACATTAAGGAGACGTGTTACTTCAGCCTGCTGCAGGATGCATCTCCCTCTGAAGACTGGATATTCCCTGCAGCAGGATGCACTTCAACACAGAAGAATGTAGCAGAAAGAGAATACAAATGCATGAGGCAGAAGGCTGCAGTACAAGATCTAAACTGAGATAAACATACAGGCAGGAGACTTCCTGATCCACAAAGCCTGGAATGGGGTACAGGCAGAAATAACAGAAGTATTTTGGCACTGCCTACTACCAGGAACTTGAAAACAGGTCTATGAGCCACAGAGCAGCAAAAACAAGCTATTTGTGAGGATCTGGAGCAAAACAAAATAGATGCAGTTCTTGAGGAAGGAGAACATTACATGTCCTGCTGTTAGCCACAGCCATATGCTGGCCAGTTGGATTTTAAGTATCAACCCACCTCATTCGAGTTGTACCTCCTGTACTAAACAGATGTGCTCATGTGCATTTCCTGTAGCTGAGTGATGGCAGTACTGTTCCATGCTATTTTCTGAAGGGAGGTCCAAACAAACATTTCAGATGCAATAATCTAGATGACCTAGAAGCATATTTTTCCATAGCCAAACTCTATTATTTAATGCAACTATATTTGTACACAGTTAGGAACCTTTAGCGGGGATCTTAAAATAAGAAATAAAACTATTCAAGTGTGAGAACTTCTAAAGTATGGTAAGATAACAGATGTTATGTTTCCGATGGTACAGCTATGCCACTTCCATATTCTCCACAGCAAGTC
This sequence comes from Falcunculus frontatus, assembly GCA_013398115.1. NCBI lineage: Eukaryota > Metazoa > Chordata > Aves > Passeriformes > Falcunculus > Falcunculus frontatus. The sequence goes on from VZRV01005804.1 coordinate 185,687, forward strand.
CCATGACCCCACCATACACACGAGAGTCACGAATGGTAAAAGCAGTGCGTGGATCCTCCACACAATGACAGTATAAAATATGAAGGGACATATTTAAACTTTGGACCTAAGTAATACCAAACTGTGCACTTCAATGCCTTCAAGCTAGAGCTCTGGCTCTAGAACAAGAAACAGCAAACAGCACAAGGTTTTAACTCCCCATGCAGCAAATGGAAAGGTCTTTACAGTGGGATTCAAAGTGCCCAGCATGTTCAGGACAGCCAGATCACACACCAAATAGGGAATGATGCCAGAAATCTCTCTTCTCACAGATTCAACCGCTGATTTGCAGTCCTGTAAACGGTTACCTTCAGGAATCAGATACATGCTTGGACCTTTCTTCCTCCTCTCCCCACATGCACTCTTCAGCATCAAATTCAGCATCACTTAAGGTGTCATCAGTTGCCACACCTGCAAATGCTGTCCTTAGTTTTCACCCCATCTTCCCAGCCCTCCTGTCCTGTCCACAGTCTGCCCCAGTGCTTTCTCCCTTTTCCTAAAACCCTTTCCATTGCACAACTCTGCTGCTGCCTACCTACAGCATTCAGGCATCTATGGTCATTCCCATCACTTCACCGGAAGACCAGTCTGTGCAAGCATTTCTTATCTATGCTATGATATTTTGCTTCAACCACTTCCTTGCAGGATGACCAACCACCAGTTGCTGGCGAGTGTCAGGAGGAGCTCACGGCTCAAACCACCACCCACTTTTATACAACAAATGAGCCTGCTGAGCCTCTGCTCCCATCCTGGTCAATGCAAGTAGGAAAAAAAGGAAACTACAAACAAAAAGATTGAGAATATTTTATGTCTGGATTACAGGAGGAAAGTTATCTCATAACTGGATGACAGTAGTCAAGAAAAGATTTTGCCTCCTTTTCTGGATACATTGTGATGCTCACCAATGTACAACACAGGGATTCAGAAAGGCTACAGAGCATGCTCTTCCAAGTTTCTTCAACTGTTCCAGCTATGTGGAATTTGAGTAAATGTAGATATACTGAATATTCCTGGCCCTTAAGGGGGGGGTCTCAGTGGCCACAGAAAAATAACCCTCATAAGCAGCTCACCTCACATAAAACCATTTAGTCAGTATTTAACTGAATGACAGCTCCCAGAGGAAAAAAAAAAAGGAGGGGCAAGAAAAAAGTAACAATGTTAACTTCACTTGATTATCACAGTGATTTAAAGTACTTTTGACATCCTTTATCAAACTTGGGACACTGGTATTTGTGATTTTTCATAAGGAAAGCCTCTCTGGTCTTTTATGGTCAGACATCACACCAGCATTCAAACTGTCACCTTCCCCTGCAAAGAAACTCCATAAATAAATAAAGCACCCAAGCTTTGCACTTAGACCACAAAAACCGAAGGCTTGGAGAGTAATCAAATGGCGATTAATGAAGCAGCAGACACTAAAACACAGTAAACAAGACTGCATCAACTTCATCCTCTGTGGCTGCAAATCCCATAGCAGCAACCAAATACGACTTCTTCCTCGAAGATGATCTTAAATGGTCAGAAAGGGTTGTGTTGGGTTTTTTTTACTGCTATTAAGAAGAAACTTGTGTCAATCTTTTTCCAAAGTCATTCCCACTCAGACAAAACACATGACAAGCTTTGAGAAACAAGGAGGGAAACTTTGGTCTTGGTGGAGTCAATGGGAATTAAAGCCAGTGCCAAAACAAAGCCAGAAATTAGCAAAACATTTATCTGATGAATTTATAAGCAGAATTCCTAAACAACGAAACTGAGTTTATTTCTCCTTAAAATCTCCTGATGCAAATATATTGAGGAAGGGTGGGGGGGTTGCAAGATCAAGTTGTAATGCAAGAAAACCATTTCTTTTTTAAAGCACCCACTGTCAGAAAAATTTACTGTCAAAAGGAAAAACCTTTAATAGAATTGTCTAAAACATTTAGACCTTTCTGATTTCTTGTAGTTCATTAACATTAGACTTCCGCTATACAAAGCTGTTGCCTTTATGGAGGCAAAACTTCTGATATTATTTAACAAGGGATAAAACTAGACTTGGATAGTCTCCCACCCACATCATTATGGATGGGCTTCCACCAATTCCAAGGAGGACAGCAGGTAACATTGCCCCTCACAATACATTGGCATTTAAAAAAAAAAATAAAAGAGAAAACTTGCCTTAATAGGTTTGCTCCCTTAGAGTTTTACATTACTTCTGCTTACCTGAAGCACAAAAACCTCTATAATCCTGTCAGACCTGGAAAGCTCAAAAGCAGAAGTAAACAAAGGAGCTGGGCTTTTTCTCCTTTGAGAATTGCCATCATGCAGTTAAATCCGCAATTCTGACTGATTAAATCCCTACAAGCCTATAAGAGAGCACGAATAGGCAGAGGTGCCACAGAGTACCCTAATGTGACATTAAAACCTCTAAAAGATAGATCTAAAGATTCTTTGTTATGGCCAAAGGAATCTGGTACAGGAGTGAAACTAGCTCAACTTGTACAGCCCTTGTGCAAAGGCTGACACTAATGCCACTTCTTCGGAATTACATGTACATGACCAGTCGGATCTTTGTAACAGAGTTACACCACAGCAACACCTTCAAACTGTTATGAAAGCTAACTTTTTTGATAGAATGAGCTTAGTATAGATTCCCTAAAATTATTTAAAGGGGGAAAGAAAAAAATTCATTTTGACAAAAAAAACTATCATAGGGTAGCAAATGGTTAAAAAAGGATTTGATACATTATAAAAAACGAGGATGCATTTCAATGTTTTAAAAGTTACCTCCACTAAACCAATGCTTTGCCACTGTCTCACTTTTTCTAACAGTTCCTCCTTATATAAAAGCAAGTTTGTTTTGAAACACTCTTATAATCTGTACCAAAGTAAATACAATTGCTGATGTGTGTTTAAGTCAAACAAACAGATTTAACTTCCTTAACAGAGCACAGTTTACCTATGTACAAGCATAACACAGAAGGGTTTTTTGTTAAACACTAGCTAAACAGTCATCACACACCAATATCAGCATTCACCAGAAAAAAAGTTTTCTATCACAAACACTTCTTTTAACAAATTTTTAAAAATACAACTTGAATTTTCAATGCATGATGCTTCTGTACATACACATATGTAAACTCTCACAAATGTATCAGCCACAAAAACTAAAACCTCACACAAAAACACAGATGAAGGAAAAGGCGCCCTTTATCAGACTGAGCAAACTTACACAAAAAAAACCCCAAACCAACAAGTCTGCCAAAATACTTTCAGGTAGACTGCAAATAATCTGGAAGTCCATACTGTCTGTAGTCTGGTATAGGAGACAAATTTAATTTGACCTAGATGATTTATAGGGTCCCAAGAAGACTGTGAGACACTCACTGGAAACACTGTTTTCTCCAATAACAAGGAAAAAGTTGAAAAGTTAAGTCAAAAAGAAGAGGGGACGGCCAAAGGGAGACTACAAAGGCATCAAAGACATGGATGGCTGAGAGAGATAAGTAAGAACTACAAATCATGTTCAAGTTCTCATCTGCAATTGAGGCTTTACTTTTTTCCTTTTTTAAGTTTCTTCAGACTTTGTTTTCCAACTCTTAACCCATTCATACCTCAAAAATGGACTGAGTCAAATGTAGAAGTCAAGTACGCAGAAGTGAACACACAGAAAAAAAAGAACTTCAATAATCTTAAAAAGAGAGTGAAATGGCACCTGCAAAAGCTACTAGATTTCAGTAACCTAAATTAATGCACATCCCCGTTTGCTGTTATGTATAGAGGCTTCTGAAAATCTAGAAGAAGTACATAGAAGACGCCAAACAAAGGATCTAAGACAGCACTTAAGCCAGATTAATCCACGTAATGGGAGTCACGGGGCTGTGACTGATACTGAGCTGATTGGCAGGTGTGTAAGATTTCTAGTAACTTATGGCCCACCTTCTGAAGTTTTATGGCATTTACCAAGGAAGAAAAATGAAAACATCGTGCATCAGATACATATGTATTCAGTCTTAAGCAACAGAGGAAAGACTACTAAGAATACCAAGTACTGAAACATAAAGTAATTTTTAACCTCCTCTTTCACGGAGCTCAGGGCAGAGTCCCATTTTCTACAGTACTGTACCACAGATATTCTGTCTCTGTATAGGTCTATACAACCAAATAAAGCAAGTCAGATCTCCATCAAAACTGCAGAAACACAATGAATGTAACCTGCCAGTCACTGGCAAAATCTCGTTCAGTTGCCATTGTAAGTAAACTTTGTACAGAAGCTGTATAAGTAAGTATTTGGATCAAAAATATGTTTACTACTAACTTCTACAAATTTACTCATCTGAAAAATACCTGAATAAAGAAAATCTTTCACAATTTTCATAAAATAGCACTGGAAATTATAGTATGATACATTAAAAAGTACAAAACTACAAGAACCAAAATAAAACCACCTGAATTTATGGATACCAGCTGCAAAGGGCACCCAAAATCATTTTGCATCATTTCTATTTGTATAAAAATATGGAATAATTTCATCCCACACGTTTTTCATCTTTTTCTTTTTTGGCCCAAAAAAGTGAACAAGCACTAACCAAAGAAAGTGAGAAAAATTAGTATCTGTAATACAGGCATAATATTTTGAAAAAATAACTTCCATAAAAGGATCAGTACCATAAGCAGAAGTGGATTTCACCTCCTAGGTATGCCAACAGCCATTACAAAATTGCTGTTCACAAACATGTATCTTATATTAAGATCAACTTTTTGGTTCCTCCCTCACTCTTAGCACATTTTGTTGCAGAGCTGCAAGTTCAAATTTGTCATGCAAAAAGATTCACTTACTTCTTAAGATTGCTCATTTCATGCTACAATGGAAATGATTACATTGTTAACATAAGGAAGACTGCAACTTCATTATCAAGTTTAAGTATATCCCTTTTAGTTGCTTAAATGACAGGCAATTTGATTTTTGTAAAAGAACACAACTGCTCTTGAATTAGGCCCAAGCTGAAGAGTTGCTAGAACTCCCCCAAACAAGGTTAATGATGTCAAAGCACAGCAGCAACACTGACAACCAGTATCCCTTCCCTTTTCAGAGCACAGGTCAGCAGTTCTTGAAAAAAAAGAAAAAAACCAAAAAACTAACATAAAAAGCTATTATCTGTGCTTGAAATTAGCATTTTTTTCTCCCTCCTATCAACATCACACAAGTTTACATTGCACTGCAGAGTAATCACTCTTTATCGCTATTTCAGTCGCTATTTTCCTGCTGGGAAAAGATTCTATTTGTACAAAAGCAGGAAGAAGAGTACTACTTTCTGACTGTTCTTTCTGTCCAAGTATTAATAAGAGCGGGAGAGGTATTACTCCTACCTCTCTGCTGAGGCTCCTCCTCGCCAGATAATTGCTGAGCCTAACATTTTCCTATGTGTCTCTAACTTGCTCACATACTGCATATTTCAGCTCCACAAGGCCTTTGGTTGGTTTGTTTGTTTTTTTCATTAAAGCCAAAATCTCGGTAGGACATGGGTACTACTTCCTATGATGAGTTGTCTGTAGCCACTTTGATAACAAGGCCTGCAAATTAACACTGAGACAATATTAAATAAACACAAGCAGTTAAAAGCAGAACAAATAAAGAGAATTAAACAACACAAAGAGTCCCACTAGGGACATTTGTTTCCTCCCTTGACAGGGTAGACATTTCTCCTATACACTTTTGTATCCAGTGGTTCAAGATGTCAGGTTTTCTGCATGTCAGCAGATAGAAAATACTACCATTTTATTCTGCTATACTTGATATGTAGGGGAAGATTTAAATATTTGCATATTGAAAGTAATAATTTTCTCAATACCACCATGGTCTATAGAGGAAAGATTATTTAAGAACTATCTGGTCTGTTAAACCAATACTTACATTTTTTAAGTGGTATAAATGAAAGCTCATAGTTTAGTTATGATTTTAAAGCGCTTGTGAACAGCCACGTTACTGTAACTTTTGTCTAACACTTGTGGTAAATCCATAATTTATCTACATATTTAAAGAATTTCAGTCATTCAGTATTATGTGATAAACTATATAGCACAATTAAAAGACAGCACCCAGGCAGAACTTCTCCTGTGCAGTTCTCCTTGCACTATTCTGTCATCAACCCAACAGCATATTCCAAAACAAGAACTGCCTGAAAACTTCAAACACAGCTTGGAAAACTCTTCATAACACAGTCACACAAAAGTAACTATTTCCAATAAATGTTCCTGGTCAGTTGTTTCACTCTGCAGTGCCTGATGCGTGGGGTACCACCCCTCCCTTCAGAGGATCTCAGGCATCCCATCCTCTACTCACCCACTGCACTGCACTAACCCTTGGAAGCTGTTGGACTCGCTGTGCACCAAACCACTTGTGCAGGCATGAAACTGCTCTCTAGGACATGAGCAAGAGCCTGAGCCTTTCACCAGCAAAGGCTATCAACAGTCAGGAGCTTTAAGCAGATAAGACAGACCCTCAGAAAATGTTCAAGCAAGAACTTTTTAGAGCAAGGTGGGAAAAAAGGAAAAAGGAAAGAAAGGGGGCTGGGGGAAGCCCTGAGCAGTCGATTAGCAAAATAATACATAATTCCCTCAAGACTGTGTGACAAGCACATATTCAGTTTAGCAACCAGTCAAGCATGTGTATAAACCTGTTTTTTAACATCTCCTAGAGCTCTAATTAAAACACAAAGAGGCATTAACGACACGATATGTTATGTTCACCATTCAATTCAATAATCAAGAAACACAGCTCTTTAATCTAATGCTGTAACAGGTGTACTTTGAAGAAGAAAAGCACTCCAAAGTTTTCAAACAAAGTTTAACAAGCTAAGGCAAGCATCCCACTATTTAATCCAGGAGAAAGTTACAACAAATAGCATCAGCAGTCACGAGTTTATCCTCCCACCTTCTCCTGCTTCTCCGAAGAGGGCGACTAAGCAAGTGCCAGTGGAGCCTCCGCAGTCATGCTCACAGCTTGGGGTGTCTTCCATTCTTTTAAATCTGAATAAAGCCTGTATTATAGCTCTACAAATACAGGAGCTTTCATTAGGTCCAAGATCATGTATCCCGGACTGCTCTAATCCCCAAATTCTTGGTCTCCTACACACTGAAATAAGATACTAAATGTTGGAAAAGTTCAGATGTCATCTAGAAAAGGGTAACTTGGAAGCAAATGAATATGAAAGAGTGAACAGCCCAGGGAAAGAGGGAGGTGCTCGGTAATTATATCGGCATCTTTCCACAGAAGGCAACACCCAGATTGTCACATTACACTTCTGAAACTTATTTGCCAGATACCTTCTTGTAGTCAAAATAAGCTGAAGTATCAATGAAAATGGTATCTATAGACACACTTTCTAGGGGTTCTGAACATTAGATGTGCAGTTGTAGCTAGAAGATAGCATAAAGAAAAGTAATTTTAAAGTGACAGGTGAAATTGATCATTTAACATGAACAAATATGAAAGAAATCAGTGCTCACATTCTTTTTATTAGCAGCATTAGATTAAAATAAGCTATGTGCTAAAATGCAAAATTTCATTTAGTTATCTCACTTTTCAGAGGTGCCATCAAGCCCTACAGATCTCCAGCATCTCTCCCACTCCCACCTGATCCAGCCTCCGCCAGCACAAAACCTGCCAGGGCCTTGACATAACATTTTGTACATCAGCTCTTCAAGATGCAAATAGCATCTGTTGGCTTCCATTACATAAATACCCCCGATAAGAGCTATTATTAACTTGTTAGTTTCCATTTTAAGTAAAGTATGTAAAAATTGTATTTATGTCTCCAATTACATGAAGCCTCAAGCGTTACAGGCACTTCAAATTTCAGAAAAGAGAATCACCACACAATTTCAGAGGTTTCCCTCTCCGCAGAACTGAAAAGCCCCTGAGTCCCCTTAGCTATAGCTCCCACAAAAATTGTGGGAGTGGAGAGATCAAGCAGCACATGCAAATACCAAGTTTTGGCTCAGTCCATTTCTGTCCATAACAAATGAAATCACTGACCAAGACACAACACTACCACTGATCTAGACAAAACAGTAAACTTTTGGTTACAAAACACATTGCGACAATGATACCTATACTTAGCAGAATATTAAGTTTTAAATTTCAGTTGAATAAAACATTCTTTGCTATCGAATTGCCTGGTATTTTCTGAAGAGTGGGCATAACACTGCACCATTAAACCCATTCAAGTAATAGCCCCCCAAACCACATACCAACTTCTAAAGGAGACTTCTAGGGACGAAAGGAGAAAGATAAACCACAGAAACAGATGTTTACATGATATTTCCATCCATGGATGATAAAAGATGTACTACAGAAAGGGGTGCACATTCCTTCTCCAGATACATCTCACGTCCTGCCAAGCTGACCAAAGATACGCAGACACCATGCCCTGCTCCTCACCCGGTGGGGCACGATGGTCAGAAATTAATTTCGAATATTTAAACAAGCTACCTAAAGAGACCACAGGGAACACTGTAGGAGTGTTTCAAACTCAAGGGTTTAACTTCACTTCTCCCCATCAGGTCTAACAAATCCAGCCATTTTCACCAAGGCCTTGGACACTTGACATCACACTAGCCAAGAGTTGAGGACATCAGTCAAGACATCCTCCAGGCCAGCTGCAGCAAGCTCTTGCAGAAAATGCTCTACAGCATTCAGCATGCAGTAGGTACTGCAGTGACCACACACACGTGTCTCTGCCCATGTATATATATACATATAAAACTGTACAGGTAGAAACATTACTCAATTGTAGATAAGAAGACTTCATATAAATTCTTCTCCATAAGCAAATCACCCAGGTCTATGAAAACTATGTGTACTTTAAAAATCAAAACAAAAAGCCCACAACAATTCCAGGTATCCCAATAAATCCCAAACACAAACTTCCTGATTTTCTGCTGCTAAGAGGAAGTCCACAGAATCGCAGAGAAGAAAACAGCTGGGTTTATTCTACCACTACACTGACATCTATCTATCTATCCATCCATCCATCCCAGGCTCTTACACTCACGGCGAATTTTCACAGTTCTAATGAGATCCCAAATGAACATCCATCCTTGCCAATAAATGCCACTGCATATGTTCCTACATCAGCTCTCTAGCAAACCCTTGCAGGTATCTGCTACGTGTACGTAACATAAATAAAAAAAGACCTACAGTCAGACCCAACTCAGAGCAATTTCTCCTGCTGGGGGAACGAGGCTTGTTCTGTAAAAGGAACCTAGAAAGAGGAAACGTCAAACGAAGGACAGGTAATAGAAACAGTTCTGCTAATTTGATTACTTTTACTGCATCTAAAGTCCAAGTTCTGCAAAGAAAGCTTTCTTCTCCTCCTCTCTGCAATAAAAAACAGGGCATGTCAAGCCTAGTCTGAAAAAAAGGTCAGAAGTTCAGTTAAAAAAAACAAAAACCAACACAAACTTTAGATCCTAAACTACTAGCTTGCTTTTACTTTGAAAAGGTACATTCTTAACTAAAACGACTTCAAATTGCATTTTCTCCCTTTAGTAAGTGCAGGTAAAGGCTTTTCTGATGTCTCCTTAAGGAACTCTGTGGCAAGCTTAAAAGTTATGCAAACAAGCCTTCATCCAGGTTGCCCTTTCCAGCCTAAGGCTCTCACATTTTCAAGCTAGCTCTCTAACCATCACTAAGATGCGGTCTCACTGTGTAGAGATGAGCAGGTGCGCTCAAGAGACTCTACAGAACAGCCCACAACAAGCACCAACCAGATGCAAAAAGTTGGCTGCTAGACTAAGCATCTTGCAAGCACCAGGACAAAATACATTTCTCTTAATCTTTCTGTTTTAGTGCAAAGACTCTTACATTAACAGAGAGGTACAACAGCTTTCAACTGTCTTGTGTGGAGTAACTGAAGGTTTTCTAATCACAATTGGATGTTGTCTTCAGCATCCCCCTTCTCCTGAACATGAAAAAAACCATAGGAAGTACAGTGCAAATTTACTGATATTTTAATAAAAATACGTAGCCACTCATTATAACAGTTTGCAAACAATAGCTAAACTCCTCAAATAACTACAAACGCTTTTTATAAAATAACTCCAGTTAAAAGACTGAAAAAAGTACCATTTATTTGCCTCTTATGATGTATTTTAGGGTGCCCTGTACCAAATTCTCCCATTAATCATCCCATTATTATTTGCAAGTGTTACTTTCTCGACATTCCCGGCCGCTAACCATACCGGTCGCGGCACATCCGTAGAACGAAGCCATGCCTTTGCAGAAACACGAACAGCATTCAAGCAAACACCATGCAGGGGAGGAAGGTTTGATCTGGAGAAGCGAAGTCGGGACCTTCCCGCTCCTCTCCCTACAGGCACAGGGGGCACTGGGGCGCCATCCGCCCCCACCGCTCAGGAAAAAACTTACCTTGGCGGCGCGGCCGGGCAGGCGGGAGGGCTGCGCTAGCGCTTCATTGTCAAACTCAGTTCTAGCAAGTTCCTCGACATACCGGCGGAGCGGTGCTCGGCGGCGGACAAGCGCCCGGCTGTCTGTCTGTCTGCCCGCCAGCCACGCCCAGCCGCGCTCCGCAGGGCCCCACCGGCTCGGGCACCGCCGGGTCGCCGCCTCTCCGGGCTGCGGCGAACAAAAGGGCGCTTGGCCGGGGGCCGCCCAGCCCCTGCCGCCCCCCGCGGGCGCAGCGCCCGCCCGGCTCCGGAGCCGACGCAACTTTTCCCTCCGGACGCGGCCGGGGCCGCAGCGCCCACGCCGGAC
>VZRV01005804.1:198677-295686 GCA_013398115.1 Falcunculus frontatus
AAAAAAAAAAAAAAAAAAAAAAAAGTCTTTTTTCTTTTGAATAACTGGTTAATATTCCTGAGTGTACTATGAGGCATAGCTTTCTACAAATGCAGTTAGACCACAACTAAACAGCAATGCTGACACGTGTGACTTCCTTCACACACCAGCAATCACCTCATTTGCCTTCAGTTCATTTACCTGCCAGAAATGCACTCTGAGCAGCTTCAGAAAACCACAATATCGAGTAAAACACCAAGAATGCTCCCCCTACCACCGCCACTTGTGGAATCCTCTATATTAAACCAGGTGGACCAGGCAGGAGGGCAGGCAATATTGAACTTTAGACAAGAGATTTGAAGTCCAAAATGAAGGGAATTCAGAGTGATAAAACCAAGTTCACGTACTAAAGATCTGTTTTCTAGTCAGAAAAGAACTGAAGTCTGGTTGAGTTAAACTAAACAAAAACCATTTTCAAGTACCAATATCTTCATTAGGATCTCAGAACAATTTCTATTTTTTGTGTATCCATGAAACCTGCTTAGTAGAGGGTACATATATATACACACATATACATATATAGTGTTTAAAGCATCCATCATTCTGAAGGACAGTAAAGAATGCATATTCCCATCAGTGAAGGAAACATCCCTACAAGAAGTTTCCTGCCAGATTACTTTATATATGAATGACCTCATCAGAAGCAGATGCAGCCCAACCCAGGAAAGGTGTTAGCAGCTATCTTCATTTCCCATGTCTGGAATCACACACACTTCCCTATACTGGCTGTCTCACATCAGGAGAAGATGATATCCAAGCCTCTAATGCTGTAGTAAATCCACAGCTGTACATGGTGGGCTCACAGACAAAAGACAAATGGCATAGGAAAACACATACCAGAAAGTCTGTGGGGCTACAAATATCAATAAATGCTTTACATTCACAGTGTATTTCTATAGGAATACCAAGCAAGATGAGTAAATAGGAAGCAGATTGTACACTTTTGTTCTTTTTAAAGACATATGCAACACAGTTTCTACATTTGTTCTTGAAAGGATGAACTACAGATGCTCTTACGCACCTAGAGAATATAAGAATTTAGAAAACCAGATGTTAACGTTGATAAAATGTAGCACAAACAGGAAGTCTTCTGAAGGGCGGAATGATCTGGAAACTAGAAGAGGTATGATCGGGGTAAAATAATGCATGCACATATACCGTACCCAAGTTGAACCAAGTCCTAATTCAGCTGTACAAAAGTTGCCTGTGGTATATTAGGATATTAACAAAGTTACACTGAAGTAGCATTTAACATTTGAGAAGATGGTCATGCAGAGTTTAACATGGATCTGAGCCACGAAAGAAGCACCTCTAACTAAAATACCTACAAGTACTCCAGTGAATTTCAACAACAACAACAACAACAAGCAATTTTTTATACTGCATCTCCTATTGCTGATCAGATGCCAGAGAAGCAAAAGACAAGGATGTCACAGAGGAGTAGTCAGTGGAAATAAGCATTGGAAAGGCCTGGTAAGTTAATTCAAACCCCTTACCTCCAAGTCTTTGCGGCATTCCCAGCCTGCACATAGAAGCCTCCATGGCCAGCGATTCTAGTTGACTCTGATAAAAAAAATACACAGATACCAAAGCCTGGTATACCACTTTTCTTTGAAATGCATAGATGGTGCATAGAACTCCCTTCATCAGCAGAGCAGATACCATTGATGAAACCTTCATACAACGTCCTTGAAACCAGAGCAAGCATTGGCAGTTACTGGCAAGAGACAGAAAAGCTTAAGTCCTTTATTTTCTTTCACAGTGAGCAGAATTATTGAACTGTTACCATAAAGCACAAACACACACCTGCAAACGAGACCATTAATTACAACTGTGGAGAAACTTTCATTCTTGTGTGGAAAAAAATGCAAAGCAGGGTCTCAAATAAGGATGGCTAGCCATCTTTAAACTCTTGTGACTAAAAATGTTTCTGATACTCACTAGTAGAAATAGAAGCAAAGAACACTCAGAGCTTCAAAAGATAGTCTTTAAACACTGAATCCAATCCTTTACCACTTGTTGGGGCAGCTATCAAAAGATGCCCTCAGGTCATAGTACAGCCCTTCCATTTTATCTCCAGGACCCTATAAAAAAAGGCCCCTGAAGTGTCTTTTTTATGGGGGTACTTCAGAAATGGGGGGGAAGTTCTCCCTCATAAAAAGATGAGCACATTCAGACAAAAAAAAAAAAAGTACTTTCATAATCTTGAACCATTTACTCTCTCAAGAGCAAAATGTGCCAGCTTCACTTCCCAGGATCTGACAAGTTCAAAGTTGTGTGCTTAGGGAGATCTTTGATTTATCTTTCTCCTTCTAAGACAGTAGCACAGAATGGAGAGGGCTGCCAGTAGCTTTCAAGACCGATTAGTATTATAGCCCTGTACCTTAAATGCATGGAAGTTCCTAACAAAAAAAGAATCAAAGAATACATCTTATGCTTGTATTAGTGACGAAATAAAGTTGCCTGAAAAGACCTGGAAAGTTAGCTGCCTCTCTGGTGATGTATTTGCAGTTTGGGGGAAATCTCACCACAGGAGACAGCATCCACGTAAGTAGGGGAGAGTAGGGCTGCTGCTCCCTTCAGTGCTCAGAAATCGCAGCGCTGTGGTCATTCCACCTTTCCATATCCTCTAAAAGGTTTAATTTTTATTTTTGAGACACATGAGTTTAACGGCTTAAACAGGAAAAAAAAAAGACAAACCAAAATGAAAAAACAAACCCAAGCTTTCCGAGTTTTCTTGCCTACGACAAAAGGTTCCTAAAAATAAAAGTGTGGATTCTCGCGTAACTATGAACTGTGACTTCACTACCACAATACTTGTGATAAAATGAAGTTGGAAAAGCAGAGAGAGACATACACTGTCATCTAGACACAGAGTCCTTCAAGCTCCCAGTACTGCAGAGGTGCTTTGCCTTAAATTTAGCCTCATCACCTGGATAGAACCTATAGTAGCACATTGCTTTCAGCCTTTGCAGTTTGAGAACATTAGACAAACACTCATTTAAAAACTGTTCAAGAGCCTTTTAACATCACCATAATTTCCTACCTATCAACTTTACCTGTTGTTTGAAGGACAAACTTCCTACAGCTGTTTTAGCAAAAGCATACAAGTGAAATCCACATGTGTTTGAAAGATCTCCTAGACCCTTGCAGCACTGGCAATTTTAAAGCCTTGAGCAATTGGAAAGAGGATGACTTGTACTTGATCGATGCTGGTCACATTGCTTAATATACAGTCTGGGAAAGTCCTCTGATACTCTGGCCATCAAATTGTACATAGCTGGGGTTTATCATTAGATGCATTAAAAAAAAAAAAAAGAAAAAGGAATGAACAGTTGCATATTTTTCTTTACATACTCAGGAAACTTCAGAGCTTTTTTAAAAGCTTCTCTCACTTCCCCCTCCTTTTCTTCTTTCTTACTCAGAAGCAGTGATGACTACATGTGCATCAGGAAGACTCTGTGACCACAAACATTACCAGCAACAGTCTTATGGCAACCGGGCATTCTGAAGAGATGAAAGCAGTAAAAAGCATTTTTCTATCAAACTGGACACCAAGTTATTAATGTCTGGACTGTTAACACTCCATAACTCCCAGGCATTCAGTTAATCCTCCTGCATATCCTGCTTCTACCAGGTTTGATGTTTGCAAAGTTTTGCCATATGTAGATGGTTGTGTTGAGAGACAGAGCTCAGACTAGATAGCTTTAAGAAAAACCTCCAGGTTGGCAATACAGCAAATGATTATTTTTCAGAAATTGTCCTCAGCAAATTCCTATAGCTCATACTGCAAGCTCTGCAATCAGTGCCCAGGGAATGGGGAAGACTCCCAGAGCTAGCTGCCTTCCAACATACACTACAGCACACAACTTCAGGAAGTGCTACAGCCAGTTGCACCATCCCACTCAAATCCATGGATGCTAGAGACAATACTTGCAATCGGTACTTATTCATAGCTTTTGGAACTGTTGGACTAGAATTTACATGTTTTAGATCAGATTTAAACATGCCTTGGAAGAGCTGTTTAAAACAAGATTTAAACAAGAAGATTTGCAAGATCTTCCCTTTTGACAGACCTCCAAAGATCTATGTCACCCTTGTGGATTCAGAAGCCTTACTTATTAATTCAAAAAAGAAATGGCACAAAGCTCCCAGTGAATCAACAAGGAACTTGATAGCAAAAGACCTAGAGTCAGGCAGGCAACTGGGCTGCTCCTAGATATTAAAAGATTCATTTCACTATGTCCTCCATTAAATTTTTAGGAAAACAGCCTGTGAAATCAATATCTTTTAGAAGATATTATTATCAACGCTGATTTAAATTTGTGCAGAATGCTGACTTCTGTATGAATAAAGCCTAAATACTTAAAAGTCAGCATTTAAGTAAGAAAATATTCAGCTATAGAACTTTTACTCATGCCTAAGTCAGTAAAACCTTTTTTTCCCTTATTAATCAGAATGACTTGACCATATATTTTGTAATAAAAGGTTAAGGCTGCTTTATGGAATTGAAAAAAATCTGTCCAAGTTACGTAAGTGCAGCCTGGTATGTGGATTAAAGTCACGCAAAAAATGCATGTATATTAGATATGACAAAAGAAAGTGGGTGATCTTCTAGCAACTGGGGCACAGATATTTTTTCCTGTTTGTATTTGAGGATGTGATTGGTAAAAATGGTGAAAATACTTAATGGCAGATTTGCTATGACTTAGACACTACATAAAAAAAGATATTAGGCAACTTGGATCCAACTTGGGTAACAAGAGGACAATTTCTGAAAAATAATCATTTGCTGTATTGCCAACCTGGAGGTTTTTCTTAAAGCTATCTAGTCTGAGCTCTGTCTCTCAACACAACCATCTACATATGGCAAAACTTTGCAAACATCAAAGACGGTTTTTAAACTGTATAATTATACAATAACAGCTAAGGGTAAACCAAGAGCTTTGATACTTTAAAGCTCCACAATTTTACTCAATATATTCAAAAGACAATTATATTGATACAGTACTTTATGTTCTTTCCAAGCATTTATGCTTAGTGAGAGTTACCCTAGACCATCTCTACTTGGAAGAGTCATATTTCTGACCAGTTTAAAGCTACGTTTGGAGATTTATTAAATGTTTACCTATTTTCAGAAGGTTTTTACTCGTTTTCGGATATTACATGGTCCTGCTTTCTAAGCTAACTATTTTGCTGCTATAACCACCACAATCTCTGATTGAGGAAAAATCCCTGCTGTCAAAAAAATCACCTTTTTCAGAGGACAAATGACTAGAGAGTTAATGCTTATTTTTCAGTAGCTATGAGTATCTATTTCAAGATATATCCCCATTTAAACATGGAAATCAGTCTTTATACCTAATATAATGTAATTATGTTTTTCAATATACTATAATTTTAAAAAGTCTTCAGAATCCAGAGTTGAAATATTTCAAATGTTTATTATGAATCACATTCACAGTGTAATACAAATTACATTAAAAGCTACGCAACAAATGTACAAAGAATACATGAAACAAGTACCATTCTGTAATGTAAAGAATTCCTGACTCTTAAGCTAGAAGTGTTTTTAACACCTGTTAGCAAGAAATGAAAATTGAAAGAAACAATTGGATTGAGAAACTCCTTCATTATTTAGGGGATTTTTATTAAAAATTCTTGATGTCGGTAAACAGACCATCCATGTTAAAAAAAAAAAAAGCAACACTGCTCTTCCCAGCATGTAGAAAAGTTATTTCACTGTTTCAAGCCTAGATTAATTTTCAATTAATCATCCTGTCCTCCAGCAAAAGTAGTCACAAAAGTCCATTTAGCACTTTGTTTCCAGAGCAGGTTGATGATACAAAAAATAAGCTATAAACATACACATAATCATGTGTCAGCATGTAACTTTGGAAATATTATATGTAAAAGTTTAGAGACCAAGGTAGTCCAGTATATAAATCACACACTGAAGTACATTGTACAATTTCGGTGTACTGTCCATACCAAAATAATACATTTACTGCACATGTCTAGATTAATTCCTGTACATGTTGACTGATGAGTTGTGCTAGTACTTTGGAGAGCAAGATAAAATTTCTAACTCTTTTCACAGCCTCACCTCACACTTTAAAAAAAAAAAAAAAAATCCTGGCTGGCTAAGTGCAAGTAAGTGGTAATTTCTGCTACCAGTTGGATTCCGGTGGTGGCTTGATTTTCTTTCACTTTGTCAAATGAAAACATTTCAGAGAAGTGGCAATTATCTTATCTTCAGCACACCAATGGTTTAGTTTATTCAGGAGATATTCTTCCTTATTTAATCTATGCATAACTGTAACAAGAGGTTCTAAGGACTTATTCTCAAGTTTAAACTAATGGCAAGCATTTGCCCAGTAGCAACAAAATGACAGTTCAGAACCTCTCTTCAGTATTACAGAATTAAGAATTTCAGAAGAACAGATTCTTTCATGAGCTAATTCAAAAAAATTAGAGATGTATTTTTAGCCACCCGCTTTGGAGCTCCAGAGCTGTGAAACTGATGAGTCAAGACTCATTTTCAGTTAAGATTTGCAAGATCTTCCCTTTTGACAGATGACCATAATGAGGAAATTGCTTTAGCACCTCAACACAGCCCCAATCCATTCAATGAATTGTAAAGGCTATGTAAACTGGCAAGCCACTGTTTTAATTATGAAATTTGGTTTTGTGTGTCTGCATGCACAATTGGTTCAAGTATTACAGAGGGCTTGTAAACCCAGACATAAGCTTTAAGTTCCTGTAGAAAAATCAGTAAGGATGTAATATGCAAAAATAAATCAATCATGTATTTAATACCCATATAGATTGGCCTTCTAATATGCACTATTTAGCAATAAGCATTATTACTGAACTATTCAAATGCGTACCACAAAATGCTGGTAGCACTTCTTCAGTCTGTCTTTAGAATTACTACAAAATAAATCCTATGGCAGTGTGTAGCACTTTACAGCACTTTCTATACTCCTTCTGAATGTAAAAGCCTTCTCCTGGGGTCTAGGAAGGAAGAAGGGGTTTTAAATGCCAACAAAGTCCTTCTCTGACTACTGGCTACTGTATGTCCCTTCTAGCAAACAACAGTGTGCCAGAGATTTATTGCTCCAAGTGCAAAGAAACCTCATGTATATCCCATGTGTGACCTGGGAATGCCAGAGGCAGCTGTACTGCCAAAGAACCTGAGCAGACCTTAGAGTAGCTTCAGCAGAGCACACATGCTCAGGATTCACCTCAAAGCAGAAAAGCCTGGCAAGTGCTCACTTACCAGAATGCTGTTGTGACAACTCTCACCATAAATGCTGCTGCAAACAACTTTCTTCAAAAAACGTGCTGAAGCAGAGTAAGCCAAAGTCACAAACTCCTTTTGAAAGCATGCTACAAGGACAATTCATTTCAGACTAAGCTTTCAGAAAAAGTCAACGACTACAGCTTCCTTTCTGGACCCCCAGTGAAGAAAAATTTGCATGTGGGAAAGTTTTGAAGGGCAAGTTTCACAAAAATAACTTTCTAAACAATGAGTCTGAGTAAAAGATAACAATTAGTACTGCATCAAACTTGGATCAGCATTGCACTTTTAAAATATGTATAACCATTAGATGTTGTCAAGAAACATTCAAGTGTCGATAGATGTTTAGACATCACTGTAAAAAAGTTAGTAGAAAAGCTCAGATGTTAAGTTTCAAACACAACGCACAGGGCGAGCTATGCCGCTTACTCCAGTTTAGATAATATGGTATTAAAACAACCAGTGCCTTTATAAAAGGGATATATGAGAAAAACAAAACTAAATGACAAAACTACTGCAATATTCAAGCCAAGTGACATCCAAGTGCTGAGACAAACCATACGTAAGCACCTTCATGCTAAACTTCACATTCCCATTTGCATGTCAGCAAAGTTGTAGAAATTGTCTACATCTTGAGATGCTGATGCTTTGCTTTCCGATACAAAAACCTGTTTTGTTAAACAAGAAAATAGTAATGCATCAGTAAAAGCAGTCTTTGCTCATTTGGAATCAGTAATGCTTATTCTTAGTTTTGCATTTCAAGAGAGACACAACTCTGTTGGTTCCCACTGTGTGACAGAACAAATCTTAGAATTCTCTCAGCCCTTATGCACCCAACATTTGTTATCATCACCCCTTCCTAGTGCTAGCTGCATTAACCCTTGCCTTCAGGATCAGGAGTTTAGGGCTTCATTATTCAGGGGTCACGGCTTCAGTCAGTGACTATTCAGATATATTTTGAGTGGTAAAGTCAATTCTCTCCAGGAGAGTGGGGGTAAAATAAATACACAAAATCCTTAGACTACTACTTTCCTTTAACAGAAAGGGATAGTTTGTAAGAAAGACTTCCTTGGGCTATATTACCCTCAAAAGAACTTCGTTGCTTCTCCAGCAGATGACTATTGTTAAAAAAACCCTCTAATTACATTTGCATTTTTCAAAATTTATCAGTGTATGTGAAAGTCCAAGCTCTAGGACAGTCACCTTTGAAAGCTTTGAGCAGATTAACAGCAATTGTTTTAGGCAATGCCCAAACAGTTGAGTGTAACAGAGAGCATTGTGGCTGTTCACCAATCTCAACATGCAAGCAATAGCCTCAATCAAAAAATTAAATGAGATGACTTATTACAAGATGACTGTTTTCCAGAAATTGGGCAGCCTAGTTCCAAGTAAGTCTTTTGAAAGCAGCTGTATGGATGCTATGTCTCAAAGACATTCTAGTCTTCTTTGAACAGCTGTCTGAAAGCAAAGAGTTTGTCACTTTCCTGCTATCAGGAGTGCTCTAAATGTTCCCAGAAACTTTCTCAAAACCACTGCCATTCAGAGAAAGGGAACAGCAAGGAAAGAGGAGGTGTGGTGTGAGGAAGCTAAAGTGAAACAAGCTGACAGAAGAAAAAAGAGCACTGCTTTTGAAGGAAGGCATTCTGAGGTATCCTACACACCAAAGGCAAACATGGAAAAAGTTGAAATCCCATCATATTATCTTTGTCATGGTTTAATAGACAGGACACCACAAAGCTAAGTGACTAAATCCAAGACTCGAAGTGGAACTTTTTTGTACTATATTTATAGAACTTGATTTTGCTATTATGTGAAATAACAGTTTTAAGTGGGAAACTTGTGTTCTTCAGTGGATATGGGGATTCAGAACTCTCTTTCCTAGGACAATTTTCTTGTCACTAAAAAGTAACTTGCGTTTTGAGTACAAAAAACCAAAACAACAAAAGGATATTCCGATTTTACTACTTGTGAATCTAAAAAGATTGTGTAGTATGTCAACACTGTATCTTGACCATGAAATAGCTCAGACATTCTGTAATATTTCTGGTGAATAAAGCAATACACCAGCTTACCTTGGTCCCACTAAAAACTTCATTTATAGTGCTTCGACATTGTTCCACAGCACCATCTCCGTTGAACTCCAAAGCAACCACTGGACCTGGAAAATAGTTTCATCTAAAATCAATACTACTTTTAAGCTTGGCATTGAAACAGCAGATTTCTCAACACATAGGGAACTGTGAAGCTTGCAAGAAGCATTTTATTTTTTTGCTTGAGCAGCCCCATAACAGCAGATAAAGAATTAAAAACACCTAAACATGTTAAAAAAAAAAGTACAGTGTTATCTGCAATTCCATGCTTTTTTTTTTTTTTGACAGAGATTTGGGCAGGATTCCAGTTTTACTTCTCAAAAGGCAGCAATAGCACAAAAATGCTAAGGAGTGCAAGGCATCATGGAAGTGAGTCAGACTATACTGCTCAAATAGTGAGCCATTTCACAGACATCTGGAGTGGGACTGAGTCATTCAGGCATTTTTGCCTCAGTCCCCAGATAGCGAATTGCCTGATTTTTAGACTTGTTCTCACCCACTATTTGCAGATCTGCTTTCTCTGGTTTCATTCTGAACATGATATTTCTTTGCATATGACTGCAATATAGCCCAGAAACTAGACTATCATCTTGTAAGTGCAATGACTTTTGTCCTGTTCTTGCAATGAACATCACAAACGTCTCTCATCACCATGAATAAACCTGCATGTTGCTACCAAGTTCAGGAGCGTGTAGTGAGCTTTAGCGTGTAACAGATAACAAGATGGCAGTACTTCTGCAAGAAGAGACAAAACCCAGCTGCAGTCATGTCAGTAGAAAGGCTTTTTAAATACTCTGACAGTACACCAGTTATAAACAAGAATTTTAAATGCTTATCTACTCTATGTACATCTATACCGATTTGCTTAAATATTTATAAAGAAAAGCTGAACAGCTCAGTGGTTGAGCAGCATTAATGACAAGTTCAAAATAGTCTAAAAGCATGAGCTTCTTTTGACCACTCCAGGCAGGTCTGCATATGCCACTGCTCCTCAGCTATGCGGTTGGACCACTAGAGGGGGAGCAGAGACACAAAATACATGTGAAGTAACCAATTTCTGATGCCTTCAGGAGTTGTGGCTGGTTTAGGGCCTCATTGAGGCTTCCAAAATGCATCTCAAAAGGTTTTACAGTATGCCCTTGAAACACAAATTTCTCCTTCGTTCCTCTTTCTTCTCCAGAACTCTCTAGTGACAGATTTCTATATCAAGAGGAGAAAGAAAACACAAACTCACCTTTTTCCAGCAGTGGAATGAATTCTGATGCACTCTGCTGGAAAACTCTGTGAGCATCCTCTGCTTTCATTATGACTTCTTTAGTCTGTACCAGCTGAAAGCCTTTACTAGTCATCTGTTAACAGAGAGAATTCATGTTAAAAATGCTTCTAAGGCAGAGTTCAACTTGAATATCCAGATTACACTGTAATAGACCCATTTTTCCCACACACATTAAGTCACAGAGCAAGGGACCCCTTTTGCTCTTTTCAGAGACCATTTGCTTTTTCTACACTTCCGTTTATTTTCATTCCATTCATCCAGATTTTCTCCTCTGCCCTAGTGCACCTAGAGGAATAAATGTGAATATTTTTGTTTTATATATTAGGGCCCAAGGTTATGTGTTTTTCCCCACAATCCCTCACAAGCAGAAACTAATGGGAGTTAAACACATTCAGCATCTGGAAACAAGCAGTCAGTTCTCTTTAGTCTGCAATAGTTCAGTCAACTATTAGCTCAAACCCTCATCTATCCACTGCTGAAGTTTTCAGTGTTGGAACAATAGTTAACAATGTTTGAAAATACATATACACATCCCACCCCACCCCCTCACTTTTACTCCAAATCTAACATGAAACTAAAAGCATGCGGGAAAGGAGCAAATACATTTTTACTTCCAAAACATCCATTAATCTACAGAGCAGTTGGATTTCTACAGAAACTCACTAACTAGTCTTTTAGCATCTTCTTAACTCTAATTTCTAAATAACTACTAACAGAGGAGAACACATCTATTATCCCCTTTTCTGTAGCTATTCCTTTGTCAGAAAAAAAAACAACCCATAAGTATCATTATCTCCCTTCACCCAAGTAACTCAGCAGCTCAGTTCCATAAAAGTCCAACTGGCCAGTGGGGAGGCAAGGAGACACCCTACAGCTTTCTTTCCTTGCAGATAAAAACCCAAGGGAAAGAGTTCCACCAGATGTTTAATTGATCATACAACCCTGTGGTCAGCAGCTTTTGCAGATACCACTCTCAGATGCTGTAGCCCATGGTTACTGGCTCTGCTCCGTGACACCCTTGGCACTTCAGGATGGTGAAAGCAGCCAGCCACTCCCAGGTTTTAGCCCCAGAAAAATACAAACTCGGCCAAGCTTGGAAGCTGCTGCCTCACGGGGAAAAAAAACAAAAACAAAAAAACCCAATAAAAAAGCTATTTAAGTCATTGAAGACAGCTGACCAACCATGACAAACACTCACTGCCCCTTTCAGAAAAAAAAGTTCCAACACTGGATGACACAGGGGATGCATTTTAACACTTTTTTTTTTTTAGACTCTCTGTTAGTACTCAAAAAACTTTCAGGACAGACTTTTGTTAGCTGACACTTTCAGGGCAATAAGCTAACAAGTTAATTGGCTACATCCCTTTCACAAGCATTGTCAATCACCTACTCTGTATTTGACCAAGTTCATCAAAATCAACTACACATTTTCTTCAGAGCATCGTTTTTCCATGATGGAAAAGTAGATCAGAACTGTTAGAGGGTAGATGTGCCACTCACAGGATGTCAGCTGTAAAGCAACTGACTGATCAAATGAGATTCAGTCCTTATCTTGCTTTAAGATTTTAAACAGTGCACTTGATCAGTATGGTCAGTAGACAAACAGAGCATCTGTATTCCCCCTTTAGCAAGCATCAGAGGCTGTCCAGAGGAAAGTTTAATTAGGAATTGAAAAACCTGAATGAAGACAAAGGTTGCTTACCTCATCAATCAACTTCCTGGCATTTGCAGTTGTGTAGTCACCAGCAAAAAACACGGCCAAACACGATTCATCGCTGTTTTTCTGTCTCTGCCCTCGAGTTATTGGTATTATGCTCTTTGTAGCATCAGTAGAAATCCTGACAGCTTTCAGCTCCTCAGAGCTGGGCAGAGGAACATAATCTTGGACTGCAGCAGTTTCAGGCAAAAGGCCCCAGTTATTTTCTCCAGACACAGGGGTAAAGTCATGGATGTTGCTCCATGTGTTATTGAAGATACTCAGACCAGCATCTTTAAATTGTAAAGCAAGCTCGGGATAATAGTACTGGAAACATCCAAATTTCATACCTGTGGAGGACTCGATAATGGGCTGGGTAGCACAGCACAAGAACACCTCCAGCTTTCTGCAGTCCCGTGTGCGGAACTGTTGGCAGGCAACCACGCATTTACAATCTTTGCAGTCACGGAAAAACA
Source organism: Falcunculus frontatus (assembly GCA_013398115.1). NCBI lineage: Eukaryota > Metazoa > Chordata > Aves > Passeriformes > Falcunculus > Falcunculus frontatus. The sequence goes on from VZRV01005804.1 coordinate 211,558, forward strand.
CGCTGCCTTTTATTGGTCCTAAAAAGATTTGGCAATTTACACAGTCATCAATAGTGATTGTAGCAGAATGGTCAAATATGTAGATTTTACAGTTCTCGCAGTCCTGAATGACAAATTGTTGCCCTGCTACTTTTCCAGGCAGTCGACCCACAGTTTCATCTTTAAGTCCAGAAAAAGTGTAATCTTTGGGGTCAATCTGAAGGAGGAAGAAAAAAAAAGAAGGTTAAAGTCTTCAAATACAGAAAATATTATAATGCTAAATACCAACTGACTTTCATTGACTGAAGTGCCACTGAATTGTACAGGATACACTGCCACAAGGGGCTTCAATGAGTGATGAAAGACCAGAAGCAACTCTTTTAGCTAAACTACTGGAATACACAGTACTGAGTTACAACTAAGAAGTGAAACTACACTTCTGAGATGCTCCAGGGGAAAAAACCCAACAACTCCGTTTGTCCTTTAATAAAGAAAGGGGCAAGGGGAGCTAGTTTTATCTGTGGACTCTAAATTGTTTCAACAAGGATGATGGCTCTGGGTATTAGAGTCGTAACTGTAATAAATAAATTGTCCGACATACTTATAGATTCATAAAGCTGGAGATACACAGTATTTCCTTTTCGAGTGGCTTTCTTGGTCATATTTTACCACACCTCAACATATTGCAAGGAAACCTTGTTGCTGTCAAGCAGTATCTTCTCTATTATGTTAGCAAACTACGGAGAGCTCATTAATCTGCGCCACAGCATTATCTTGTGCTAACAGTGACAAGATTTTTGTGCTAACAAAACATATGAGATTGTTTTAGCTAGGTGTCCAAGAAGCAAAAACTCGCAGTGGTGGTACAGGGGGCCTGTTTGCAAATCTCCTCCACACTCCATCATTCCTCTCACTGGCACAGAACACTTGAGAGAGGCTGTGGCTTTCCCTGGGACTCTCCTTTAGGGAGCAGCAACTTATGAGCCACACAGCACCTAGGATGGATGCAATACAGGTGGAAAGCATGAATAATACAGCCCACGCTGTCCTAAAACGAAAAGAATCTGAGCTGGCTTATTTCTAGATCTAAGTTAAGTCTCATGTCAACTGCAATTCCTGGAGCAAATTCTACTCTGCCCTCTTGTGAAAGCTCATTAAAATAGCACTTGGAAGTGTACAAGTAACTGAAAGAGCCTAATTCAAGACCACTTCACAAACCTGCTATTTGATTATCAGCCTGAGGCTCCTAAAATTTGCTGTACCATAATCAGTTTCAGTGTAGCCCAATTTCTAAGAAACTTCTCCTCCCTAGCATGTCAAACATTGACACGATATTTAGAGACCAGTAAAAGGCATAAACCAGAATGGGGTAGCACCAGATACTCACTAAACCAGCCTAGGGAGCTTTTGACTGGAACAGCCCAAAGAAGCTAAAAATCTCTACCAACTGATAAAATGTATTTCATTCTATACAACATATGTGACCTTCAGACAGAAAAGGAACTTTGCAGCTGATTCATCTTCCAAATAAAATGCAAATTGAGACAATGAAGATGGTTTCCTAGAATTCTCTCCTCAATCATATTTAATACCACTAGTATATATCCAGGAAGGTTAGTTGGAAGTGTTACAAATAAAATTGGGAGACTCAAAAGATAAGGGACACTGCATGGAGACTCAGTAACACAGCATGCTTTGGATTCAAACTCTCCAAGTTCATTAGTCCCAAGTAATGTTACATATTTGATCCATACACAAGTTATTTACACTCATATTCCCTCTTACTTGAGAATATAAGTATTAAAATTGCTTTTGGACATATTCTTCCCAGGCATCTCCTAGAACATTTATGTATGTTTGCGTATATTTGTATGTTGGGTGTTGGTTTTTTTTTTTTAATAACCATGGGAGACAGACTTCCTGCCTTCAAAAGAGGCACAGAGGAACAGTTACTTCTCTTAGGAATGAGAAGTTCAGTGTTTCCAGAACTTACAGCTTTTTTGAAACTGGGAGCCTAAGCACATCCTTCTGAATTGCTCTGCTCTACAAAGCCTCTGAAGTAGCTCTAGCTCATCCTACACAGCCGCCTTTGCAGGGATGTGTGAAACTTCCCTTTATTTTATTTAGGCCTAGGTGAAAAACACTGGTTAGTCAGCAAACTCACAGCTTATAGATAGTTTCAAATGAGAGTTTTTGAGTAAGAACAGTAGTCAAGTTAAAGATAAAAATTCAGCTTATTATCAGATTCAGGAACTCCTCTTTATTTCCCTATTTTCCAGAACTAAGAATTCCACCCTGACACAGTTTTTACTTCTCAGTTTGTTGACTATACTAGGGAGTTTGCCCATTTCCTTTAATTTTGCTTTGCAGTTATCCTTTTAAAGACCAAGAGTATTTATTGATATACAGTATATACAGTACAGACTGGAGGGACTGCACGAAATAGATTTAATACTCCTTCCCCACACTGGGTTATCACCCCTGAGAGGAGGGGTAACCTAAGAGACTATAGCAGATATAAACATTCCACTTCTCCTGGGTAAAAGAAACATGCCAGAGAAACAGGCATGAAGGCAGAACCGTGATTTTGAGGATGCATCCAACAGCTCATCATATGCTCATAGGATTATAGAACAGTTTAAATTGGAAAAGACCTCTAAGTCCATCAAGTGCAACCATTAACATTGCGAAGTACACCACTAAATCATGTCCCCAACTGTCACATCTACACATCTTTCAAATATCTCCAGGGAGGGTGACCCAATAAATTCCCTAGGATGCCTGTTCCAACTCTTTCCATGAGGACATTTTTCCTAATGTCCAATCTAAGCCTCCCCTGGTGCAACTTGAGGCCTTTTCATCTTGTCCTATCACTGGGTACTTGGGAGAAGAGACCAACCCGACCTCCTAAAGCCTCCTTTCAGGTGGTTGTAGAGAGCAATAAGGTCTCCCCTGAGCCTCCTTTTCTTCCAACTAAACAGCCCCAGCTCCCTCAGATGCTTCTCATCAGACTTGTGCTCCAGACTCTTCACCAGCTCTGTTGCCCTTCTCTGGACACACTCCAGCACTTCAGTGTCTTTGTTGAAGTGAGGAATCCAGAACTGAACACAAGACTTGAGATGCAACCTCACCAGTGCCAAGAACAGGTCATGGCCGTAGTCGTGCTGGCCACACTATTTTTGATACGGCCAGGATACCATTGGTCTTCTTGCTTTGTGTTCACCATCTCTGAAATCTTCAGGTATCATCAACAGGTTAATATTAAATCACTGCAACCACCTTCCTTCCCCTGACAGTCAACACCAACTGCTTCTTAAGTTCTGTCTCGGCAACATAGCAAAAAAAGCGGGCTAGGAAAGCCAAAAGAAACAGAGGAAAGTAACACCTGCAGTCTCATACAACCATAACCAGGGCTATGTATATTTCTCTGCCCATTCGTCTGGTGCTCCATTGGCTGTAATATCTTAAGCATGTGGCAGGTCAGCAAAACTCAATTATTCGATAACTCATCTATTTGTCCTTTGCATTCGGATAAAGTTTCAAAAAACTTTGTCCAAATCCACCCATCTCACTGAAAGAGATGCTTTACTCTCCAGCCCTTAACAGATTTTTTAAATGTCTTTTTTTTCCCCAGGCTGATATAAGTCCAAAAGGGTTACAGTGTTCATAGAGGTAACTTTTAATATTTTCAGCTGAATTTAAAGGGTTCTTAAGAGTAGATAAGAGTCATACATTAATAGATATTGGCACAGCTCAGGAGCTGAAACCTTTTAACAGAAGTGGCTATGCACAGGTTCAGGAATTACTCCACAGAATGACCTAAAATAACCAGATGTGATGATGAAAAACTTAGCCCTGCTTACAGGACTAATATTCTTCCTTCTCAAAACAGGCACAGAAGTCTAATCTTTGGTTATCAGCAATTACAACAGTGAGAAGTCTGTTACAAAGGGCTAGAGGACAAATTGTAAGGAGCAAGGATTTTAAAGAACAAAAAGAAGGAGAGAAGTGAGGGCGAATGAGTTTGTCACGGCTGCTTACAACTCTAGGACATCCTATTATAAGTGCAAGGTGCGTTAAGCAGCTTTCCTTCCTGCAAACACTTGTCTTGCAAGAAGGTCAGGGGCTATGTGAAAGCTGCACATGACGTACATCTTCAGCCACCATTATCCAGTTTACTGGCACCAAGACTGACTGGGTAGCTCCCGTCTGGAAGAAGACTTAGAAGTACTAGACTTTCACAGCTGTTAGTGGTAACTGTCCCTAGAATCACAAAGGATCCCACCATCTTGAACTCTTTCTGGCATGAGTTCGTGTCTTAGCAAGACTTTTTCAGAGAGTCCATCAGGAAAGGAGTTTCAGTCAAGTGATACGTCCCCACATATATGAGAAGGTGCTGTTCTTAACAGGTTACAGTTCTCCCCCAGTTACCCGTGTCTAGGCTGCTGAGCAAACAGTTTGTAAAGTATTTCTAAACCATTTACACTAAGGTCTTCTCTTTTAAATATAATTCTCAAATAATCATCCCCTATCTCTCCAAGTCACTACAGACGGCAGTTCAGATATGAACTTACATACAGCTGACGACATAGAAAAGTTGGCTGCCGACCCAGTGACATTAAAAGCTGCACCTATAGGGTAGGCACACCAACTTAAGAAGCTTAAAGCACTATTTTTGTCAGCAGGGGAATTAACATAAGGGAAATAAGAAAGAAAAGTGCATTCCCAGGCCTAGGCACTTCTGCATATTCATACTTGCATGGGTTTGGTGCCCTTAAGTAATGAGTTGCAACATCCTCTGGAGACTGCTTGTTGAAGTTACTCATCCACTGGCAGATTTCAAGGTTCTTACACAACAAGAAAAGGTGGAAAGAGTAGCGCAGGTTCCTTCTGCTAGCAAACAGTTTTTCATTCTGGAGCATCTCCTGCACACCCTGACTTTAAAGGTGGCCAATACAACAGTCTGAATGATCATTTCATTCTATTCTTGGTAATCTTCACACTTTTCCATAATGCCCATAACAGCATAAAAGGGTCATTCACATACAGCAAACCACTGCCAAATACTGCATACAGAAAAAGTGAAAGAAGAAAGGAAGCTACTACAGGCCTGCATTTGATCTAACTGGCAATACTGCTTAATATAAACCTTCTCACTGTTTCTCAGTTGATCTGACCACATTTTGAGAAATACAGCAGTAGTTCTTCTGGCGTACCGGGAAGTATAAGGGAGATACCTTTGATTTAAGGACAAAATATTTCATTGCTCAGAGAAAAAAAAAAAAGTTATTTTATTAATACTCCAAAATAAAATATGAAATGGCTGCCTAAACAAGATCTAGACAGTCCAAGACGCCTGAGTCAGCTCAGACCATTCATGAAGAATCCTCAAATGTAAGGTAACTAACAAAGGACTGTCTATGATTTAGGCAAAAAGTTAAACTTCTTGAGGTTTTTTTAATTGTTTAAATACAGCTACACAGCACAATAACAATGATAGCTGCATGTTTCCTATCAACTAAACCAGTTGAGTTGCAAGTCAGTTGACATAAAATGAAACTTTACTTGTTCCTTCTAAAAGTAAAAAAAACATCTGGGAAAGAAAGTTCCTCTAAGCTCTAAATGCCACTGTGATCATAATTAATCTAATCCTACTTCTCTGAACACAGCAAAAAAGATGATGCAGCTATTTGTGTTTCTTCTCCTGTGAAGAAGGTCATGAGTGTATCTGCCATCACAAGACACATACTCCCAGTTCCTGTCTGTACATACCCATATTCGGTTACTGCTGTTAATCATACAGTGGGAAAGGAAAACAACCCAGGTGGAAAGCTAGCTGAAGAAGGCTGAGAAGGGCTGAGCACCAAGTTCCTCTCCCACATTTGGTCAGAAGACTCTCATGACAGCCCAAAGACATCAAGAGACATAATAAGTCAAGAGACATCATCATCATATTAAGTCCTCAGGATTCAATGCAGTAACAACAGATTCTGGAATAAACTGTTCACTACTTATACTAGTGCACTCAGAATCCCAGAGCAGCAAGAAACTGAATACTCATCCTTTTCCCTTCTGTTTTCAAGATAATCTGATCATTTGGTTCTTCTACTGCACCATAAATAATCTTCACACAGTTATCTGAACCCAAGGCTCAGTAAGCATTAGAGACTGCAGCAGATTTACAGTGCTATCTAAATTTGATTAAATTTTGCATATGTTAAAATTTCTGTCCTCACTTAATAACGTCACAGAGAAATCTAAAAATGCCCCTCAAATTCATATATTTTCCTTAACTTCAATTCAACTATCAGCATCTTATAATATTTTCTATTTAGAGTTTTCTACCACATGGTCCATTTTTGAGACTATTACACAGGAGTTGCATGGTCATTGGAATATTATCATATACAATTTAGAATACAATTTAATGCACTTAATAAACAAAAAGGAGTCTTGATGCCACAAGTTTTCCAACTGACTTCAATTTAATTTGTGTACAAATACAAACTGTGAATAAGTATATGTGAAGCATCAGAAATGAGAAAACAATAGACAACAGGACAACATTTAAGGCTACTGCATTAACGCTGACATCACTTAATACAGACTGGGATCGACAAGTTTAGTGCGCCAAGTGCTCAGTATTCCCGCACCTGAGATGCGGGAAAGCACTCCAGTGCTTTCCTGGTTTAACGTATTAAATCTTACACTCAAAAAGCTCAATGAAAAATAAGGCTGCAAAGAGCAAGAGAAATGGACTTAAACATTAAATAGCTATTCTTAGGCTGTACAGTACAAAATCAGCTAATTTGATGGTTCACACAGTCCACTAGCACAGCCCAAATTCACTGATTCTTCTGGTTTCTAAGCATCTTTTATAGAAAAAGAGGAAGTTTTACATGCAATACATGACAGTGGTTTTTTATCCCTTCAGAGATAGATGGTTGGTGCTGTAACAGTTTCATATGTTAGCTGGAGTTTACTTCCAGCAAGTTAACAACAATCATCTCCTTAGCAACAAGACCAGCTATTCTCTGAATCAAGTCTTTCTATATCCTGACTTTCCTTCTTTTAGTTTTCAAAGTTAGCTGTATATAAGTGGATGGGGTAAGAGTTCTCACACCTGTCAAGCTTTAGCTGGTGAATTTGCTCTAAAATTAAAAAATATTATTCCAAAGGTTGATTTAGTGATTCACTTTTAGACAGACAAAGTTTTGTTCTGCCACTCTAAAATACGGCTTCAGTACAGCCCCTCCCCCTGTGAGAATAGCCTCCATACAAGTGACAGGCTGCTATCCTCCCCTTCTCTGTCTGCTCTGTAAATATCCACTATCCAGTCAAAGCAACAAGCCCAACACACATTGCTCATCTTTATCCTCAAGGAACCGATTCCTCCAGGCCACGTGCACACTCTCTAGCTTATCTCCATCTAAGCTTGTCTTAATCTACTTGGAAGACTTAAGGGACACCCTAGAGCACCCGGCCAAGTTTAAAAAACAAGCAAGCTAAACATTCAAATAAGTTCACACATTTTCTTTGCCATACTTGTAAAACATGGCCTAAAGGTTTGAGGATTTTGTTTGTTGAAACCACATCAATTAAGTTTATCACCTGCCCAAGTTTCTGCTTCCCCCACCCGAAGGCAGCTGAAGAGGAGAGGAAGGGAGGTCTAGCAGGGCTATAATGTCATGATATATTTAGGAAGTGAAACTTGAAATGAGGCTAGGAAGAAATACATTTAATCCTGCATTTAAATGCTTTCCTACTTGAGTCTTCATGACTCCCTCCAGGAGCTCTGGAAACAGCATGGGGAAAGATTTGTCTTCATCTGTCATTTTGGGGGCTGATAAGCTAGTTCCTCTAGCTTTAAAAAACCAAAACAAACAAACAAACCAACAGCGCAAAAACCCAAGCATGAAGAATCACTGTAGACAGTCAGGACGCACGGCCCGAGTTTTATACTTCCGCCGCAATGCCAGGTGCGGGGACTCGCCCGGGCACAAGCAGCTCCCCAGACTTTAATCCCGGTTTGCTCGGGTGAAGCACGCACCCAGGGGACTCTGCACTGTATCAGGAATCCCGACGGCAGGCAGACACCCGTGGAGACCGTCACAGCCAAGCTGCGTGCCCACAGCACGCTGTCCCCCCAGGAGGCAGCGCCAGCCCCCTCTGGAGCAGCTCCGCACCGGGGACCGATGCTTGCACAGCCGGCAGCCGCGGGATCCAGCGCGCCGCCCTCTCCGCTTGCACAGTTTGAGACTGTCTGGTAAAATCCTTAGGGGCTAAACACTTTTTAATTGTTCAAATAAACGCACTGAACTGCGCGGACCGAGCCGTAACAACGGGACCGGGGAAGGCGTGCTCCTTGCCGGAGCACACACCCCACCGCAAACCCCGGGCGGCAGGAGAGGGCGAGGCGGTGCCCACCGAGAGAGGCGATACCCCCCCAGCCCCAGCCCCAGCCCCAGCCCCATCCCGCGGCTGGCGGCAGCAGCCGGGGCGGTACCTTGGCTCGTAGGTCCCAGCTGTATTGCGGCGCCTTCTGCTCGCCGGGCGCCGCGTCCTGCCCGACTCCCGCTTGCTGCTGCTGCTGCTGTTGTTGCTGCTGCTGTTGTGGTTGTGGCTGCTGGCTACCCAGGGCCGGCTTCCTGCGGCGGGAGAAGAAACACCCCATGGCGCTGCTGCTGCTGCCGCCGCCGCCCGGCGGGGAGAGGCTGCGAGCGGGGAAAGGCTCGCCAGCGCCGCGCCGCCCCGCCCCGCCGGCTTCCGGTTTTCCCCCGTCTCCCGTAGCGACCGCGACATTTCCCCCCGCCTTGCCCTTCCCCTTCCCCGCCCCGTCCCGCTCCAACCATCGCCGCCGGCCCGGGGAGGTGCCTGGACGGGGCGGTGCTGGAGAGCGGGCGGGGCGTCGCCGGAGGCAGCGAATCCGCGGGGCGGAGGGGGCCAGAGACAAGCGGGAGAGTGCGGTTTGTCAGAGATAGCCATCGCTGCCTCGCCCCGGCCAGGGTACCCCCACGCCCGGGGGAGCGGCTCGGAGGAGGTGGCTACTGCTCCTGAACCTGGCGCTCTGCCGGGGTGAAACCCGTGTCCCTCCCGGAGCCGTGTGCGGCTTCAGCTGAGGAAGTCGGAAGCATAAGCCCGGTGCGGCGTGTAAATACAAACCGCGTGACACCACCGTGCTTGCCCCTCTGAAAGGGCTGCCCCAGGAGACCCGGCTTTTTGCAAGTGGTTCAGAGCAGCAGAAGCAGCAAGTGGCGGTATGAGAACCCCCAGCGTTCTGCTGCGTTGTGCCTCCCTTTGCAAATAGTCGGGCTGCCTCTCTTGGGTTGTGGTTTGTGAGTTTGTTATTTGGCTTGGTTTTCTTTGGCTGGGTTTTTTTTTTTTTTTTTCCCCAGAGGAAAAGCCCACGCATTTTTTTATCAGACTCTCTGACCAGTCAAAGACATTTTCCCCAAGATTTTACAGATTTGATTCCTGTGGTTGAGGCGAAAGACTTCAAAATTGTCTCTGATGCTTCGTTCAGTTCCTTCAGAAAATATCCACCTGTTCTGTTGTGGAGTCCCTCATGGGCCGCACTGCGGATATTTGCACCTCTGTGGTCCTTTTCATAGGCTGCAGGGAAATCCTTGCTCCAGCATCTGCAGCACCTCCTTCTTTTTTGACCTTGCTGTTCACAGTGGTATTCCCCACATTGTTCTCCTCACTCCTCTCTCTCTCACTGGTACGTAGTGGTTTTGCCCTTCCTCAAATATGTTTTCCCAGAGGTAACACTGGGTGTTACTGGTGGGGCTCAGCCATTCCCCACGGTGGGGCTGTTGGAGCTGTCTAGAAGTGGCTGTGTCTGGCATGGGACAGTCCTGTTTCCTCACAGAGACCACCCCTGCTGCCAGCCCCTGGCCACCTACACCCAGTCCATACCCACTAACAAAACTTCAGAGACATTTTGTGTTAAAGGATGACATTCCTGCTGTAGGAACAAGAAGAGATGAGAAGCCAGGAAATGCAGCAGAGCAGTGCTCTGCCGGTTGAGCAGGCTGAAAGGCTTGTCCAGCTCAGGGCCCTGAGGACAGCAGAAAGGAGGAAGTGAAACCAACTGCTCAGAAATGGTTGCTGAGGAGGAAAGGTGACTTACACCCTTTTTAGCATCAGCTGTACTGCAAAACCGTATGCCTGGGCAGTAGTGAAGTCTGCTCTGAGCTTTTGAAGCTACATTTCAAGTCAGTAGCCACCCTCAATACCACCAAGCACAATTTTACATCTCAGCTGAAAAATGGATTTATTCTGTGAGCCATTTTTCTGGGTTTCTTGGGCACTGGCTTGCTGATCTTCATTGAATCCTCTGTGCATCAGCTCTTTCAGTTTGAGACAGTTTGCGAATTCAGGAGTCTGATACACCCTCACCTCTTCTAGCCCACGCACTGCAAGTCTTACAGTCCTCCCAGACCCCTGTGTATTTCATACAGATTAGCAAAGGTCTCCAGTCTTTTGGCAACCAGGCTCTTCTTTCTGTGCATTCATTTAAAAAAAAAAATCAATAGAAGGAATAAAAAGCAACATTTTATACATTTTTGTTAAAGGCTAAAATACCATTTAGTAAATCTAAAACTAACAAAACCTAAAACTACATTACCAGAACATTGTTATCTCACATTAATGATTGGTTACCTGTTGTAACAGGAAACTTTATAGTCTGTGTGTGTAAAGAGACTTCTTTCCCTGCTGAGATGCACTCAGGTCTAGAATGGAAATATCTCACCATTGCTGTAGTAAGGCTTCACAAAGGTATTTAAATGCAAGAATAATAAAGTTACTTTTACATGACTAATGAGAAGATGCAAGGCAAATGCGAGTTTCTGAGTTGGGATTTTCCCATGTTGCCATGACCAATATACTTGTCCTGCCAAAATCAGTCCCATAAAAATACAGGATTTTTTGCATGACTACAGCTGATCAGGAGAGGCTGTAGGTTTTGTTTCTCTGGCATAACACAACCTCTCAATCTCTAGGGTGTTTTCTGACACCAAAGCCCCAGTGTGCTTATTCCTGAGCAAATTAATATGACTTGCGATTTATGAGCACATAACTTCTTAAGAAATCGCAAATGCGTAGTTCAGTTCTTCATTCTCTATTCATCTGCCAGCCAGACCCAACCCTCTTGGCTTTGAGATTTGATACAATCATAGCCAGAAGTGTAGTAATACAAGATTGCAATAGTATCATAGTCACTACCAACCATGACTACACTTACCTTAATTTCAACAAACTGCTGTAATTAGTGATCTCCCTCATGGGGATGTCATGAAATATATCTAATTACAGTCTAATACAAAGTTTTGTGATCTCCAGAAGTGGTAGCTAGGTAACCAAAAAGTAAAATATTTTCTTTGTAAAGGTTATATTCTAAAGTATTTGGTGAAAGAGACTTGCTGTATCAATACCTTCTGGGCACATGCAGCTCGCCAGGAGCCTTTCAGATCTCTGCTGTCCTTCCCAGGGGGACAGTGATGCTGTGCTCAGGCAGATGGGCAAAGCGTGTGCATGGGCTGTGTCTCTGTATGGACTGCTCTTATCCCCACATTGCTTGGCAGTGCTTGCATGCCTGCAGATAAGATCCTAATTCCTTTTCCTCCTTTTGTTTGACACTCTTCTGCGTTGCAAAAGCACAGAGAGGGAGTTCTCAGTAAACATCGGTACCTGGAAACCTGCTCAGATCTTGAGCAGGTATCGTAAGGAAGCAAGAGCTCACTGTGTGCACATCTGCACTTCTCCTATCATGGGTTGGAATCTGTTTGTCTTGGTGGTGTTGGAAGCTTGACAAAATGCACAAAGCCAAGCTTTCACAGCCTTCTTCTTAATGAAATTCATTGTATTCTCTGTGTGTCTCTTAAATCTCTTGTAATCACACCTTTGTGACAAAATTGAAGTGTGTCTCATTTAAAGCAGGTTTTTAATCCTGTTGATTATAGAGAAGACCTTGAAAATATCGTTTCTAAGACATGAAAATAAATAAAACAAAATAACTTAAATACTATTACTTTCTGAAAGCTCATTTCATGTTTTCTATCAGCAAAGGTTGTAAATCCTGTGTTTGGGATCCTAGCAATTTATCTAAAGTTGGTATAAAGCTTTGAAAAGAATTTCTAGTTAAGATCAGATTAACCTACACTCATACAAAATCGTGAATTATGGATGAGACAAATCTTTCCATAGTATTCAATTCCTTACATAGTATTCAACAGAAAGGAAGGGAAGGATACTTTACTGCTGGGTTCACTATCTGAGGCTGTGTTCTGACACACGTTTAAAACAGAACTGTCACAGAAAGCATCCCTTGCCTCCGACAGTTTATTTAAATCCCCAACCACCTATGCAGTGGGACAGCACAAATGTTGGCACAGACTTCGTAAACCGTGTTGGGAAACAGATGAATGTGTAAAACAACCATTTCAATCAGACATCTGTGCATTTCAGTCTCATACTTTTTTTTTCTTTTTTTTCTTTTTGTTTCTTTTTGTTTTCTTTTTCAGAAGCAGATGATGAATATACAGACTAGGATTTTCAGAAAGAGTCATCGCATACTGTGAGATCATATTGGTCTTTTTTGGTCTCTTTAGCAGATTCTCTGCTGCTGGGGATTCTTGCCAGGCTGAACACCAAAAGAAGCTAGTTTGCAACTTGAGATCAGGTAGAGCAAATAATATGGCCAATTTTGTGACAAGATGTACTAGAATCTATTTTGCATTGCCAATGCTGATTCTGGACTAATGTCCTCCCCATTTTCAAGCAATACATGGCTTTTCAGCATCTCCTTGCATACAGAAATTAGCCCTGGTCACCAGTAACTTTGCTGAATCACATCACTGCTGGTCAACAAGGAAATGCACTTTTTTTGGGTAGCTGTCCCTAGCATAGAATCTGTGATACGCAGCTGTAATGCTGGGGTTCTTTAAGTGGGAACAATGGACGGGTGTGCCTCTGTCTCAGGTTACTGTGAATTTACCTGATAGGACAAGGAAAAGCACAAACATCCGAACTGAATAGTTCATGTTTGCTAAGTTGTTTGCTCAAAAATTACCTTTCACATGCTTCCAACAAGCATTACCTTCCCTGTAAGAAATTACATCTTGTCTACAGATCTTTTCGCTGGTGTTTGGGATGAAAGTGAGCAGTCTTCTATGCAGGACATGAGATGCAGAGAGACAGCACAGTATTTAAAATCATTCTTTAGAGGCACCACGTAGAACTATGGGTCATTTTAGAAGTATTTTTTATTGAAGATCCAAACAGTCAATAATTTTTAAAAGGCATAAATTAAATATTATTGGCCGAAGGAATGGAACACTATATTCTAACATTAGCATAAAGGAGCATGATGCGTAATACAAACCCCACACTAATTCTGAACTTTGCCTCAAGCCATCTCTGAGACAGAAATTCTGCAGCTGCAAAGGTCACAATTGGCTTAAGGGCTGCTAGTGTAGTGAGTGCAAATACTCAAACAGAGCACATTTAAGTTTTCAGCTATAAAGCATATTCTTATGCAGCACTTACAGGTTGATAGATCTCACCCAAGAATCTATATCCGAGATCCTGTTTTGTGATATGAAAAGAGCTGCCATAACCAGGGTATTGCCCAACATTCAGGTTGCCAGAAAGCCTTGTGTTCCATCTGAGCCTCTAGCTGAAGCAGACAGACCCTGCAGTTTAATGTCAAATGAAAATACAATGTAGTGACATTAAAGTTTATGAAGTGTACCTCTTTAGTTCATATTTAATAGGGCAATAATTCAGATAACAAGCTGCAGTGCTGATTCAGCAAGGCACGTCTGCACATGCTAAAACCTACAGGTTTCAGTGGGATTTGAGGGAGTGCAAAGAGTTAGGCACATAGTTAAAACTAACATGAGTTTTAACAGCTTGCTGCATCATAGCCCAGCAGCCTTTAAATTTTTCCCAATCTTAGAGTTCTTTTTTTTTGTGGTAAAAGTGAGAGGTGCTCTAATTCCCCATGTATTCGAGTTAAAATCGACAAGATCATCTGTCAGCATCTGTCTCCAGTTACATATCTTTATCCTTTATCCTGATCTCCAGCATCTAACACTGGGGTACTCAGTGGAGCATTGTTGCAAAGGTAAGCTCCTAGAAAGTTTCCCTCTGCTACAGCCCTAATGTGAAGTCAAGAAAACACTTGGTAAAGTGTCTTGCTCTTATCACTTGGCATTTTAGAGCATTTTTGACTGTACATTCTGTTTCTTTGAGGGGTTTTTTCTTGCTTAGCGTCTGACATAACACCAATCCTCTTTCACTGTTGGTTTCAGCTGCTGCTGTGGCACAGAGAAAGGATTGCTGAGACCTGGGGTAGAGACTGTCCTAATTCTGGTGCAGCACACCATGACAAATGGGTAACTGGAGATGACAACATGTTAATTGGCTGTTGCACAGTTCATCATAATTTGTCTATCTGAAGTTTCATTTTACATTGTGGCACAGTTTATTGATGCTCTTCCAATCTGAAGCTCTTAACATTAATTTTGTGGGATGGCTTTATCTGTGGTGCCAAACTGCCATGCATTGTTCTTGTGGGTGTGAACAGTGGCTGCCTGATCCTCCCAGTGAGACTGCCAAAAAGTGAGAAAAGTGAGATCCTCAACAAAAATGTAGAAGACATCACTGATCAGGACCTTGGAACCCTGCCAAAATATACTGAAGGGCTGCAGGAAGGCAGTACCTTAGGGAATCAAACAGGAATCTATAAGCCTGAACGACTCTCACACAGGTCAAGATTTTATGAAACTTCATCAGCATAGTAATGAGCCAGTGAATCAGATCTAAACTGCACATTTAAATATTCAGTGTTAACTGTAAGAAAATCCTGCTGTTAGAATAAACAAACACAGGATTCTATTTGTTTTGCCTTTTCTTCCCTTTCTGTCTTTCAGCAGAATGTGCAATAAACATTCTAGACTGTTTTTGGAAATAGTGCTATGTCACTGTAAGACTCTGAGGAATAAATTAGTTAAACTGTTAATAATACAAAATACCAAGGGATACTGCAGAGACAGCAGATGGAAAGAAAATACTGAAGTAATTATTATTGGGAAGAGATTAAACTCTAGAGCTTGCTTGGCTGTTAGGAAGACTCACACTAAGACTGTTTTTCAAATAATGTAATTTGCACTGAAGGAGCAAAAATGTTCAGTATAGAAATTGGTAAATAAAATTCTCGGACACAGAGGAACTGGAGTGGAATGAAAGATGTGTTCTCTTGCAAAATAGACCCATTCACTAGAGAGGAGTATGAACTAGTAAAACCTGACACATGGAAGGACCTTCCTTTCAACTCATACAGATTCTAATATTGTAAGGTGAAATCCCAAAGGAATCCTGTGATCATAAACAGGGGTAAGTACACTCCACATAACCTGCATGTAGTTAGGCAAGCTGATCCAGAGTTAAAAGTCAAAAGAGGGGAAGCACAGCCAAGTCACAAGAAACTGGTGCAGAGCTGGCCACTGAGCAATGTGAAAATGGGGAATATCTTTGATTTAAGGCAAATTAAGTCTTTTCTCAGCCTTCTGCTGTTTTGATGATTTTCAATCTTTCTCCTTCTAGAAGCTCAGGGGTTATTCAAACTGCAGTAACCTCTCTAAAAATTTTTGTCTAGAGAGGCAAAGGATAAGGCCAAATAAAAAAAAGAACCAAAATTCAATAATGATAGCTGAGTTTGGGACTCATGCTTTACTCTGTTTCAGACCTATTGAACAGGATGTAGGTACCCAGAAAATCTAATGGTTGTGTCTGGTTTTAATCATATAAGGGAAAACCTGTAAGGAAAAATCTCTCCTGTACTTCTGTTAGTGGCTGAACATCTTCAGTACAGGCATGTTATCAAAAAGTGCCTGGAATCCATTGTTGCCAAACAAACTAGAATCCTGGGTAGACTTCCTCAGCCGTAGTATGGTAGGTCTACTAGTTAGATATAGAACTCTGAGTTTGTCAGTCAAAGCAATCTTTTTGTAGGCAGTGGAAAAAACGTGGGGGTGGCAATTAATCTCAGATAAGCACTTTTGGATGGTAGCTAACCAGACCTATCTCAACTTCCAATTTTTCTTTCCTAGTAAAGTAAACAAAGAGCGATAAACATAGACATAGACACCAAAACTTTAGGCAAGGCTGTTTTAGGTTTATCACACTTCTTATGTTCAGTTGTTTATCATTGATTATTTCCAGGAGTTCTCTCTCAGTTATAGGTGCTATATATAAATGAAACCACAGTCCATGCCAGAAATAGCTTACATCTGGAAACCAGCTAAGCCAAATCAGCTCGCACACAAAATAAAAGGTCAAATCAATTCACACACATTAAAGAGGTGCCTTCTATAACAACTCAGCTTCAAACAACTGGTTAAATTATACTCACTTATTATTTATGAAGGTGACATATCTATTTAGATAAATACAGTGAGTAAATAACCCTGGATCACACCCTGAAACAAATCCATTTAAAATCTTACTAAGGCATACAAAAAGATATCAGAATTTGAGTGCTTTTTCAAGATATGGTAAACACAATATTAGTTTTCTGGATTAAACTGGCTTGTGGTCAATTTTTTACATTGCCTACTTAAAATCATTTCTTTTAAAAATAATTTGCTTTGAAGTTCCTCTCTCTATTTTGCAGCTATTTACATGCCAAAGGACTAAAGTGCAAATAATACAAAAAACCAAGAAAATAATTAGAAAACATCAAAATAGCCTGGTGCCATGAATGTAAAAGAAGTGCACTAGAGAAAACCCCAAACAACAGAATGTGAGTGAAACTGAACTTAAGAGCAAATAAAACAAAATATGTCTTCCATAATGAGCAATTGCACTTTATCAAAATGTGAGTGCATCTCTCAGTTGAGGCAGAGCACTGAAATACTTTCCATGGGTGGGCTGTTGGGGACTGACTCATTGCACACTCAGCATGTCTCAGAGGCCACAGAATATGATGTTTGAGAAGGGAAACAATGGGAACAGGCTCCATGGCTTTAAAGAACCTAACTTCTCTGTCTCAAGGTGTCTGGCAACCTACTGTTTGTTCCACCCAGAGGCTGCATCAGCAACTCATGTGAGAAGACTTCTTTGACCAGTCCTGTGGGAAAGCCTGGCTTCCTAATCACACAATTGGTTAGGTGTTCAGTGTTCAGTGTCTTCTGTTGCCACACTTGTTGCCAGTTCCACCTCATCTTCATGGCAGTAGTTTCTTTCTGGCAGACCTGGTCTTGCCTTTCCCTGCTGCCAGAGTCGATATCCCAGGGAGCAGATCTTTTCTAGCTTCCTTTTCAATCTGTAGGGATTCCAGACCCTCTGAGAGGATGTCAGCAGTGATGGCTGCACCTCTTCAAGGAAATAGAACCCACAAAAACAGGGAATCAGAACATTATTCTTCTGCTGATGTCAACAGAAAACCTTACCCCTCTTTGGCTTTCTGAGTCACTGCAGAGAAAGCATTGCCAGTTTTACCTCCTGGTTCTCATTGTCATTCCTTCTTGCACTGGCGGTTCCAGGTTCCTTATTTCTCTACATGAAGACCATAGCAGGTGTGCTGGTTTTGGCCAGGATAGAGTTAATTTTCTTCATAGTAGCTTGTGTTTTGTATTTGTGCAGGAAACAGTGTTGATAGCAGAGGGATATTTTCCTTTTTGTTCAGCAATTCTTGCACAGAGTCAAGGCCTTTTCTGCTCATCACCCCACCAGGGAGGAGGCTTACGGTGCAGAGGGAGTTGGGAGGGGTCACAGCTGGGACAGCTGAGCCCAGCTGGCCTCAGGGTTATGCCACACCATATGGTTTCCTGCCTAGCATATAAAGCTGGGGGAACTAAAAAAAGAGGGGGGACATTCAGAGTGGTGGCATTTGTCTTCCCAAGTCACTGTTACATGTAATGGAGCCCAACTTTCCCGGAGATGACTGAACACCTGTCTTCTCCATGGGAAGCAGTGAATTAACTCTTTGTTTTGTTTTGCATGGCCTTTGCTTTCCCTATTAAACTGTCTTTGTCTCAACTGAAGAGTTTTTTCACTTTTATCCTTCTGATTTTCTTCTCCATCCCACTGTGGAGGAAGTGAGCAAGTGGCTGGCTGGGGTTAAACCATGACACTAGGGAAGATTAATTACGATGTGTTACTAGTTGACAATGAAAACATTGCTGCAAAATATTCGTTCTGCTGAGTGTTTGGAATTTTTGCTGAATTAAAAACTTTTCTCAGTTTTACCCTGGCAATGGGACAAAATTGGGATTGGCATAAATCTGGCAGTAAGGTGGGGTACAGCAGCACAGAACTGTCACATATGTGATAGTTCCTCTGTGACCTTGGCATTTCCCCAGCAGCACAAAACTGCTATGAGTCACTTTGACAGTGCCTTGGGCTTAATACCACTAGAGGTCATGCGATGTATTTATCTAAGCTGCTTTCAAAACACACTCTAATACCCACATCTAGTAGATGTATTTGTACTGACAGTATCTGCAGACACTCCTCTGGCCTCTAGATGTCCCAGCTTTGTATGCAAGTGATAACTACGCCACAATAAATCGCCCCAGCTGTTCTACTGCCCAAACCTGGAATTTATCTCAACTAGCACACAACAGGGGAAGCATGAGGAACTGGGAATATGCAAATAATATTAACGTGGAAAGCCTTCTTTATAGAATGAAGTACTCTATTTAGTAAAATAAGGAATAAACAGGTAAAGACAGTGCAGTATAACACCAAATCCTTCCTTATATATATATATAATATATATATATTATTTATATATAAAAGTACAATATATATAATACTACAGTATATATATAATACTACAATACTTTTAATCTGTCCTTAAAATACCAATTATGTCTGACCTGACTATTGTGATGCTGATTCTACTAACATACCTGTCTTGGATATTTCCTATCTCGAGGTTACAGCCTGAAATTGTATGGATTGCACCTCAAAGCAGCTGACAATTACTCTCTGTCTTTTGATTTCAGTCTTTCGTATCTTTCTCCTCTTTGCCTTTGGCCAGCAGCCTAGCAGTCAACTAAATAACAAACAGCCCTATCTGCATCATCCACATGAAAGCTACATGTCCAATAGGCGTGTTTTAGGGAGCTGTCAGACTTCCCATTCTGTCACAACTTGGCCCAGACCTACTGTCATAATTTTTCAAATAGATGCAGATCTGTTGTGAGAGGGTTCAACTGTTGGAGCCAGCGTGTTTCCCCTTAGAGCTTGCCATTGGTATTAGCCAGGGTCCACCAGAAGCTAAAACTTGCCCAGCAGCACTGCCTTCAACAGCCCAAGTCTGTTTATTCTTGGAAAAGAACAACCAGCTCCCAGTACTGGCATCACCTGGTCTTGTTCTGAACTTGTGTCTGATCCTCGTCTTTCAGCTAAGCAGCCACTTCTGCCTCCCTGACTCAGTTCTCCTAAATTGTGTGGAACTGGCTGCCTGTGTAGCCTTTCGAAAAATATCTCTCCAAATTTCCTGCCTGATTTTTCAGACTCTCAAAATGAGCCAGTATTAGTCAATCAGTTCTTCAGTTTCCACAGTAATAAAAATTTACAATTAAATTTCTTTTTGAAACACAGCTCTCAGACTTTTGCCAGTATGAAAAGCTCTGGAGATAAATATTGGTGCTAAATTAGATATTCACAATCTCATAGTAGATAATCTAATGTCATTTTATCATATACTGATAATCTCATCAATGTCTATAAATATCTGAAGGGATGGTGTAAACAAGATGGAGCCAGGCTGTGTTCACTGGCAGGACCAGAGGAAATGGACACAAACTGAAACACAGAATATTCCCTCTGACCATCAGAACAGAGTGTTTACTCTGAAGATGACTGAACACTGGAACAGGTTGCCCAGAGAGGTTGTGGAATCTCCATCCTTGGAATTGTTTGAAGGCTGTATGGACATGGTCCTGGCCAACTAGCTCTAAGTGTCTCTGCTTAAGCAGGGGTGTTGAACAAGATGGACTACAGAGATCCCTTCCAACCTCAGCCATCCTATGCTTTCTGGCCAGTTAACTGACATTCTGTCTCTCTCTTAGTAAGTTATTTCTAATTTTGTGCAGAAAATTGCTTAGATTATACGAACTGACTGTATTAGTATACTAATAATAATTCAGCTCTTTCAGCAGAAACAGAGCCTGTGGCAGCCAAGTTATACCTTCTTACCTCTAGTTGTACCTCAAACCTCTTTCGAAACTGCAGACCATGTGGTCCAGTATGATGGGAGTAATTTATCACTAAAACCCACTTCTCTGTGGATGTTTTAGGATCTCATATTTCCAGGAAAACTTGTTTTCCTGTAGGAGAAACTAGAAGTTTCCTGTTCGATCACTTCTTTCCAGAACAAGAGCAAAAATAAACAACTTCAGACATAAGTTCTCAAGACAGATCTAACCTTTTTCTGTCCAGTGTCTAGCCATGCCTCTGGGCTGCCTAATTCAGATGAAGCCAAGATACTTAGCATAACTTTACTTACTAAGATTCATTTTCTAGCCTATGCAATGCCTACAGGCATACATATCGAGCATAGTGAAGATTTAATGAAGCATAATTTTGACTTTCTGTTTCTCTATCAAGAAGAGAATAGAGGGTTTTTCTTTTGTAAAAAGGTTATCTGTAATTGTATAAATATAGAATAGAAATATTTTACAACAAATTTGAATGCCACAGCACTGTACCCACATTTTTCCCAATCTTTCCTCCTTTACACTTCAGCACTGCATTCAGGGAAACCTTTCTCAGACACTTTTTCTGGTAGTGGCCAGCTGACAGCTGTCACCAAAAGAGCATCTCTGTGCATGCTTGCAGTTTCAAATGATGTTCACATAGCCCCTTCTTCTGTGCATGAGGTCAAATCATAATTCACAAGCCTCAACTGAGGCTCACTTTCTCTTTTCCAGAATGTTTTTTCAGACTCTTCTGGCACAGGTTGAATTGTGGCACTTGTTGAGCTGCAGTATTCAGCATGCCTCTCAGACAATTTGAATGTTTACCATGACATAAAAGCTCTGAGATGTGGCTGCACAATGAGTGACTCTTGCACCTTGCAAGTAGCACAGAGCTTTTACTCTAGCTAGACTTTTGTCTACTGGAAAGGCTAATTATGATTTCTGCACTTGCATTGAGGGAAAATGGCAGTTCTGACATTTTCTCAGCTATATGACACCTCTGCAGAACTGGTACAATCAGAGAAATGCGTCACAATTTTGTGACATGTTCTTCAGAATTCAACTTCAGAACACTTAGTTGTCTTTAACCTCACATCTCAGCAGGGCGTGTTTTATGGGATCCTGGGGTATGTGGATATCTTACACGGACACAGGCAAGTAGCCCACAAGACAATGCCACTGGTGCCAAAAGTTGGGTATAGGTTCAAAATGGGTTGCCGTTTTAAAGCACAGTGATGGGAAGGTTTGGCTTAAAAGGGAGGAAGGGAGAAAAAAGGGAAGAAAGGAGTGTGGCTGACAAGGCAGCTGCTCTACGGGGCTGACCTGCCTGCTAATCAACTTGCTACTGCATTCTGAATTAACGTGCTAGAAAATGTGAGCGTGCAAAGGCAGTTGCATAAACATGCCATGTATTAAGATAAGGATTTGTTTGATTTTCCATTTTTTTTTATAAGCCTGAGCAACAGAGAGACCTTTCTCTATCAGAATCAGTCCTACAACAGCATGTTAGATCAGTGAAAATCTCAAAACTGCTGCTTTCAGCAGCACAAAGGGCCAGTCTCAACAGACTTGCATAATACAGAAAAGGTCTCAATAGAGCACCGGTTCTCCAGCGTGATTGACAAGGAGTGGATGATGTTGCCACCAGCAGTCAGAGAGAGTGAGCTTGAAAATAGGGCCTTGCATTTGCCTTACATGATATTATTCAACTCTGGGAATAAGAATAAACCCGAAGTGTGTATCAGTTCATGTGATAACAATGACTTCCTTGACAAAGGAAGTTATAACAGTGCTGAATGGACTCCTTGGTGGTGCTTCTGGCAGAATGGACATTTTAATAAGACAAGACTGGTAGGCAAAGAGTAAGCTGAACCATGTCTGTCTCTGTGGTGTTTTGGCCAGACTCATGTGACTCAGTCCTGTGAGTCAATTACCAACTATGTGCAAATGTAAATATTTACTAGCATTTAATACAGAAGTCCTCCTGCATCCCTCCAAGTGTGGCTGAACTCTGTTGAATGGCTATATTTTTTCCTCTGACCTATTTCATGGCCGTCTTACAGCTCTAGTTTGAAGCTTTTGATACCTCTGTTGTTATCCACTTGGTCTTCCATCTCCCAAAGCACACCTCATTGTTTCTGCCTCAAGAAGGGCCTCTTAAACAGCAAGCAGATCAAAGACCTCTGCCTGGGCCCAGATCAAAATTAACAAATGGAAAGAAAGCAGGAATAGAATCAAATTACAGTTTTGCTAAGCAGGCAGGCTGACTTCTGCAACATAAGTGGTGGCTGTCGGGCAGAGGTCCCACCTGTAGAGAACATGAAGTTTTAGTGCAGAACAGCTTGGGAAGGCAGGTGGAGGCCTGCCAAAAAATGTCTGGAGTACAAACTGTAGCTGCAGGGTTATTACAGTGGTGGAACTACCACTTGAGGTGAGATTACTGATGTTCCTAATGGACTGGAAACAGCATGGAGACCTGGGAGCTACACCACTGAAGGAATTGGGCTGTGTCAACACGGCTCTCTTACAAGGATGCAGCCTGGTTTACAGAGAAGTATAAAGAAGCTCAACTTGATACCTTTTTTCCTTAGTTGATAGCATACATTCTAGATGATGCTGTTTAAATTACTTTAAGTATTTATGCACCATGATACCAATCTGTGAGTGTAAAGAGACAGCAAGGTTTGGCCTGTCTGAACCAAATATGCTCTGCATATCAAGTTCCCTGGCAACAACTTATTAGAACATTGGGTTGAAGAGAAGTCAATTACATCACTATTAAACTTTGATACTCTACACAGACAGAAACAATAGTGCTTCCATCACCATTTTACATACAGGATTTAGTTACACCCCCAGAGTCCAGAGAAAGTGTAAGTTGTACTTACTTTTGCACACAACAGTGGTAAACATTATCTTTTTACTCTGGTAAAAATAATTGGGGAAAGATTTCTAGGATAAGGTGATACCTGTCCGAGGCTTCAGGGGCAGGACAGCAGTGAAAAAGCCTGGTAAATGTGAATGTGGGCTTGAGCTGATGGTAACACTGTCATGCCAAACCATGGATGAATTCTTTCCTCCATAAACAATAGAGTTCAGCTGGGGAAAAAAAAAAAAAAAAAAAAAAAAAAAAAAAAAAAAAAAAAAAGGAAAATTTGTCTGTTATCCTTAAGTATTGAAAGAATTGCCTGGATATTTCTCTTTGTTGCCTGGAGAGCAAGAGGCATAGTGTGCAGAGAACTGTTGAAGAATAAAACACAGGTTAAAAGAAAGTAACTTAAGATCCTGACTGCAGCTCAGCTGGGAGGTGGATAAAATTACAATATACATGGAAATTGTCTCCTTAAAAAGAGCCATCACTTAGTGACAAGTTTTGCCCAGCACTATGCAGCACACAAAAACCAAACCCACAGAGGAGAGCCTGTTATTACTATTCAGTTTTTTATTTTAAAACTTTATTAGCATTACACATACTGAGCACTGTAGTGCATAACTCTAGTCTGCTACGAGGCCTGTGGGTTGTTATATCCTAAAGATATATGTTACATTGTATGTAGATTGTATATCCTAAAGATACACAGGAAAGATTTAGTGGTACAATGCTCTCATTATACCAGAAATGTTAATTTTGAATGTGAGATTTAATATAAGTCAGTCTTGAGGCAGTAATTTTTAATGGTTCTCATAGGTTTAATAGCTTCAAGGCAAATTACTGCTTTTCATCTCTAAGAGGTTTACAAATGATGGCACTATCAAAGTAAACTTTCAGCCCTGCACAATCAAATATTAAATATAATTGCACCTAATTACACTGGATTTTTAAGGTTGTTAAGAAGAGTTTGCATAAATATCATATTTAAAAGGACTACATATAAATAGAAGTGCAGATTTACATAGCTGTCATCTTGAAACATTTATAAAAGGGAATTCCTGAACAATAGCATATGACACAGACAATTCCAGATTCATTAGCAGGAGAAAAAAGTTTCTTGTAACTAGAGCACCCCAATAAATACCCTCAGAAACATGGCAACGATGCTAAGAAGGAGCACATCACTAAAGGAGATAAGACCCGGCATGTAACTAATTAAAGATGTTGCCAAAGTTATTGTGCTTTCTTTTTATGCAAAATAATGGCTAAAATACATGTTAGATGTTGTGACTGAAAATAACAACTCTGGGAGAAATGCCCCATGAGCAGAAATGTCAGCACTGCTTACGCCACCACTGGAAACTGGGGGGGTATTCCTCTGGTAGCCAAAGGCAAAGCACTCTCCTGTCGAAGCTGATAAAACAAAAAACTGAAACCAACCAACAAAACCCCAAAAGAAAACACAAATCCATTTTTACAGCTGTTCGTATTTCTTTAAGCCCAAACAATTTCATTACTCAGTATTTCATCTTTTAAAGGGGTTGTGATTAATTTAAGAAAAAATAAAAGCTAAAAGAGAAAGTTCTGATTTTGGGTGGCTTGCAAAAAGTGGCTTTTCTGTCCTTCTCCTAACTTGACATGATTTTTAAAACGGTAAACATATACTCTTTTTCTTTTCAGCAAAATAATTTCAATTGAACATTGCTGACTAGCTCTCTATTCATTTCCTACAATTGTCTTGCCTCCTAGAAACAAATGTCCAGTAGGATGTACCTCGATTAAAACCTCCAAGTTAGCAATTTGCTTTTAGTAGGTTTTCCTATGTCTTATTAAAAAAGGAAGAAAAAAAAAAAAAGAAACTATTATTCCCAGCGCTTATTCCTTGCCAGTTCTCACAGGGACCGTCAGCTCCTGGCCCAGCTCGAGCCCGGCCAGGGGCAGGGTGGGCTCTGGGGTGATGATTTCCAACACTGCCCCGGTGTAAGAGCCGCTCACAGGTTCTCCCTGCACCGCGGGGATGGAGAGCGGCACCAGCATCGCAGCTCTGCCCGCGCACCTGGAGCTCCCGGAGCAGAACCAGCCCCGCAGGGGCGGGGGGGAAATCTCACCCACCCCTTCACCTCCGCCGGGCGGGGCTGGGCTGGCCGGGCCGGGCCGGGCACCGGGGCAGCAGCGACACCGCGTCCTCACGGCGGACCAGCATTCGCTGCCCGGCCGAGGCGAGGGCCGGCGGGGCTGCGCCTTTAAGGGGCCGGAGGAGGAGGTGGCGGGCGGGTTCCTGCGCGCCGGGGCCGCTCCCTCCCGCCGTCCTTCTTTCCCTCCCCCGCCGACCGGGCGGGCAGTGGGCAGTGCCCGTGGGCCGCCGCCACGGGAGTGGGACGGGGCGCCGCGGCATCCCGGCTCGGCGGCATCCCGGCTCCGCAGCCATGGCCGAGCCTCTGCGCCGCCGGCTCCCGCTGCTCCCGCTGCTCCTGCTGGCAGCCGGGGGACTGCGAGCGGCGGAGCGGAGCGGCGGCAGCAGCAGCGCCATGGAGGAGCTCGCCACCGAGAAGGAAGCGGAGGAGAGCCACCGGCAGGACAGCGTGAGCCTGCTCACCTTCATCCTGCTCCTCACCCTCACCATCCTCACCATCTGGCTCTTCAAGCACCGGCGCGTCCGCTTCCTCCACGAGACCGGCCTGGCCATGATCTACGGTGAGTCCCGCCGGGGCCGTGGCACCGCCGGCGCCTCAGCCCCCGGTGTCAGCCCCCGCAGGTGCCGGCAGGGGCCGGGGCGGCGGCGGGCCCGGTACCGGCCTCGCCCCTCCGTGCCGCCGGAGAAGCACCGAGCCTCTGCGGCGGGCGGGCGGCAGCGCCCGGGTAGGCCAAGCCCCGGGCAGGGGGAGCCCCTCGCCGCAGAGCCCGACCGTCTCCGCCGGTGCTTCTGTGTCCCCTCCCCTCGCCGGTGCCTTTCCTGGGGCTGGGCACAGGACACTGAGGGGGGACACGCGGTCCGCAGCCTCCCATGCGGCAGCGGAGCGCTGTCCTGTGGGAAGGTGCGCCCCACCGCCGTGGCCGTGCTGCCGGGGACAGCACTCCAGTGACCCTCCTCGCTGCAGAAAGGCTGCTCGCCGGCCGTACTTCCAGCAGCATGGCGTGTCGAGTGGTGCCGGTCATCGCGGCGATGACTTTGGAAAGCGCCATCGCTCTGCCCTCGCCGTGCTGTGGCCGCCCCTCACGGAAAGGAGCGTGTTTAGCCTCCGGGTTTGCTCCCTGGCTGTCGGCGCGCTGCTGTCACCGGCGGCCCGCGTTTGAGGGATCCCGACTGACGGCAGTGGCACCAGACACCCTGACACTGTCCGCGGCTCATTCCGAGCCCTTCTGGTGGAACGAGGGCTGTAGTGAGTTGAGTTCGCCCACTCCAGGCCCCTCTCCTCGGTGGATATGAGTAAAGGGACAGTAAATCCTTAGGACAAGTTGTGTGTCTCCCCTGCGTTTGTGGGGCTGATGGTCCAGAGGAGCCAGGCTCTGCTGGATAATGTTAATGGTGCTGGTCTGCTCTCCCCGGTGCTGGGAATGCCTGGCTCAGAGGGCGGCAGGTGAGCCTGAACTGGAGACGCAGAGCCCTCGCTCCGCGGGGAACTCCACGGTTGCATTCGGTGCGCAGTTTGCTACGCAGAGCATAGTGGGCTGCGGTGAAGAGCAGCCATCCATTTGAAAAATTATTTGTCTGCTGGTGATTGGCTACTGCCACAAGCGCCGGGGGCGCTTCTCCTTCGCCAGCGGAATCTGTTCCTGCTGAACCGTGTGAAACACCTGCCCGATGTTGGTCGGGATAAACATATTTCTCATGGATAACCGCACATAAGAAATTCAGCACTCGAGGGGAGGGGGAAAGTGAAGCGTTTCCTCCCCGATGAGTACTACTGCTCTTGAGAGCTATGTGATTGCTTGCAAAGCAGTGGAATTTTCCTCTGCTGATGCTTTTCTTAAACCATCCCAATTTGCTCTTAGTCACTGATCTCCTTGCTGCATTGCTGTGTACTTCACATATGCTCATTGCTGAAAACCGACAAATTAACAACTGGGCATATAAGTAAGTTATGCGCTGGCATGATAATGCTTAGCAGCTGAAGAGTGCCCAGGAGACAGTAGATTAACTGTCTATATTGATTGGAAAAGAGACAGGGTAAGGTGGTATTGAAGATGTTTAGATATTACCCTAGTGTTGTCACCTTTGGAAACCTCATTTATGATGTTTTATGATCATTTCAGTGGCTTAGTTTATGCTGAGAATCTTGTGTATGTGGGTGTACTAATGCATGCAATACAAGTGTCAGGGCATCAAGGGCATTTGATGAGCTGCGTGGGAAATGAGAAATTGTTCAACTGGAGAGATTCTGCCTCTCATTAAACTCAAATTAGTTTAGTCTAACACACAGTTCCTGATCTGTGAAAGGGGTATTAGGTTCCCAATTCAACTCACAAGGGATGAAATTTTGTCTTAGGAAAGACACTATGCTATATCTCTTTCAGCCCTACTGGCGGCATCCAAAAAAGAATAATTGGCTCAAACTATTGCATTTTCTAGGTGTGCCCTCACTTAGATAATTTTGCTTTCATAGATCATTCCACAATACACTTGCCTTCTAAATGAGTCCCCTTATTATATCAAAATACATGCTGTTCTGCCTCCGGAACAAACTGACTCTTGCCTTGTCATGGCAAACATCCCAGGAAACACGTTTAGTGAGTTCAGTTCCAACCTAACATGGTTAGCCTCCATGCTGGTAAAGCTCTGCTGGGACCTGGCTTCACTTAAGCATTTCACAGACTTTCTATAGAGTAAAAAGAATAACATATCAAGTGCCATAGGAACTTTCTGTTATACTTCTGATAAGCTGGCTTAAGTCTCCTCTTCCTTCCTCGTTGCTTAAAAGACAGCAGTTAAACTGATAGATGGGTTTCTATTTTGCTGATAACTTGCTATCTAAGAAATGCACTTTAAAAAGAACTATATATGTATTTAAAGTGCATATATTTGATCAGTCTGCCTTAAACACAAAATCATAAGGCGATATGTCAAAGAAAGAGTTTGCAGTCCTAAAAGCACAATTATCTATTCAGCTTACAAAGTGCTAAATACAACTGAATTCTAGTGTTGAAACTGTAACAAAGGTGCTGCTCTGTGGAAGTTCAATACTAGCAAATATCAGCTGCTCCAGCAACAGTATTGCTAATATTGCTAATGCAAGTTATTATGGAGCAATTAAAAAAATGCAACACAACCCAAGCAAACGGCAATCTGCCACAGAGAAATTAAGGAATTGAAACTTTGCTGACACATGTATTTCAACTTGTGATAATGATTGTGATGCTTGCTTTTCTTAGCGTTGGTCTGAGTTGGAGAATAAAGTGTTTTGAGACATGTGTGTCCTGAAGAGGTTCAGTGGCGACTTTGTTTTGCAGGCTTCTTGGTTCTCTGCCGAGAAGCATCACCGCGTGGTAGGAGCAACAGGACATGGACCATGCACCTGGACAGCTCAGGGTGGACTCAAGGGTGGGAAGCGGTGGTGCGCCCCCAGTACTCCACTCCTTAGGAGGCAGCTGTCTGGATAAGTAGATGTTTCCCAGCAGATCCAGTGGAATCACTGCCAGTAGGCAATTACTTTGTCCCTTTTCATAAGTGGTAATTCAGGCAACTGGCCATCCATGAATCAGCATAGGTGACAGTCCTTTCAGGTACCTGCTTGTCTGTGGGGTTGTTCTGGAACGTCTGGGGGCCACATGTGCTAGTGCTGCAGATAAAAGTAAAAGCAACTTGGACTTGGGTACAGTGAAAGAATAACAATATATGAAGAGGAACATAATACTTCTACTACCTTTTGTGGGACACAAATGAGAGAAAAGCTGTAAATCCTCAGGATAAATACATTATATCTGTTCTGGAATACTCTGTATCAGACTAAGTTTCTGTTTCTGTACTCTGTATCCACAGAGTAGATACAGAAAAGGTCTATTTTTAGCTCATCTGGCCACAGTGCTTTCTGTTAGAATTCTAGTATCTATCTACACATGCTAGAGATGACCTAACTCATCTCCACTGCCAGCAAAATAATGTCAGTCTTGATTTTTAATAAGCCACTTTGACATAAGCCTCCTAATGCTAGATTTAGGATCATAACTGAGCACCCAGTTTTGAGAACATTATCCTTTCTCTGGCAACCTGCTTCTTCTTCCGGAATATTATTTTAAATCACTTTGTTACAGGCTTTTAAAGTAAGTCTTGCTCAATTTTTTGTCTGCTCAGTATATTTTAATTATAATACAAATCTTTTCTATAAGCTTCCTTTATGGCCTTTGACTGGATGGAAAAATTATAAATTCTTCTTGTGAGAGAAATTTAGAAGAAATGCTATATAGCTTTTATTAACCAACATGTATTTCAGGTTTGCTCTTCAGGCAGGGATAGTTGGATAGCTTATAAATTGCAGGTGCTTCTAAAATATCTTTGGAATACAATTCATCTGTAGTCCTCAGGGCAGTGATTTTGAGTTTCTTTGTTTATGTGGGTTAGGATTTTGTTGTTGTTTTGGTGAGTTTGGGGGTTTTGTTCATTTGTTTTTATAAGGGCAGTGTATTTAATTAAGATAAATGAGTTCATTTTTATATTTGTTTATTTCATCTTCATGAGAAATTCTGTCAAATCAACACCAGAATACCATCTGATCATGGTATAAGCCAAAGAAGAGAGAAATGGCAACTTGGATTTCTTTCGTGTGAGGAAGCCTTTGGTGACATACCTGGCTGTTAAAGTTGGTACTGCTCTGCAGCACCATGGAATTGTAGGAACCACACAGAGGCTGAAGGGGAAAGATGTTCCTCTGCATGTACTGTAATTCTCATTTGAATTAGAAAGTTATCACAAATAGATGCCAGATCTGTAATACTGCAGAGCTCACACGCCTGCCTGCCTTCTGCTCCTGCCTGAGTGCTCTGGTTGGGTTGGTTGGAGCGTGCTGAGCTGAGGGGAGGTAACCTGTGTCTGGTGCACAAGCTTGTTGTCAGAGTGAGGTGGTTCCACGACAGGTTACTGTTGCACTTATCTGGGCCCTGTAGGAGCTCGAGGTTTTCCTTTTTCCACTTCAAAAGATTTCTTTTGGAACCACTTCCAATTTTTCTTTGCTATTTTGCAATAGAAATATGTCTCTATACAAGTCTTTCAATGATTCTCCCTGAAAGAACACAAGGACTGATCTGCTCTGTAGATGCAGAGCATCTGCAGCTACTCCGGTAACTTCTGCTCTTGGCGCAGATGAGAAAATGGAAAAGGAGATGGTGAGAGAGTATATAAAAGCTATCAAGTCCAACAGGATGTCCAAAATTACTTCTCAGGTGCTGATGGTGTCCCCATCTTAGTGCTTCTTTACTTAGTCTTTGGGGTCTATGTTTTTGGGAAGAGGTTGATGGGAGAGATCAGGTCTGGATTTTAACCTGTCTCCTTTTTGTTTGGTAAAGTAGGCCTTTGTTTTAAAGATGGCCACAGAAAAGTGACAGGAAAAGTTTCCTTGGTTGTGTTAAGAAAAATCTGTGTGAGTGCAACTGGTGTGCAATCTTATCTCTGGATTTCACAATACTGCATTGTAAATTTTTTGTAGTGAACTGTAATTGGTCATTCAAACAGCTGGAACAGTTCAGATACTGCTCTTTTAGATATTTAATTTAAAAATATTGTGGTGAACAGAAGTGGCTATAGCTGTGTAATCCTTTGTAGTGCATCTTTAATAGATCTTTCTCACTTCCTGTGCTACACAATTAGAACACCTGAACACTGAAACTGCCTTCACCCAAAGCAATCATCCACACAGCAGAAAGTGCTTCTGGGTCACCCGTACAACCAACCCTGGGCAGCATTTAGGTGTATCTGTGCAACCTGTGAAACACCTTTCTTAAGTACTGCGTGTCCTGGGCTCACTAACAGAGTGACTAGAGAGAACTCTAGATTTCTGCTCTGTGTGCTCCCAGCACAACTGGACACAGATGTAAGCCTTGCCCCTGACTTACCCAAACTCTCCCTTCTCAGGGGATTGGCCTTGACTGCAAGCCGGGATGGTTTCCTACAGCACACACAGTTATAGCTCTGGGAGCAGTGATGAGAAGGCTCGATTCCCTGTGACTGAAAATTGTCATGGTTCAGCTACCTATGATCCTCTTGTATCCTCAGTCCCCACAAACCTCACTTTGTGGATGCATAGCAGCCCTTTCCCCCTCTCCTTTCTTCTGAAATTTGGCCTCCCCTACTGATTGGCTCTGAAGAGTAGCTCAAAACATCTTAGAGAGTTGGGTGAAATCTTTTCCTTGCTTCTGGTAGGGAGCTATTTCCACCCCCATCTGCTGCTATCTGAACAACCATTCTCTCCATTAGGTAGAGGTGGTAGCTTCGCCCTCAACTGATTTAGAAACCAGATATGTGAAGCAGGAACCTCAGCTCCACCATTATTCAAAAAAAAAAAAAGTTAGAGAACACAGTTTGCAGTCCAGAACTATGTATCCTGGCCTGTTAGGGGCCAGAAGTAAAAATATTTTGCAGTTCCTATCTAGGCCTTTAACAGGTGTTGTGTACCATGGATGCTTTCTCCTTGCTTACGTGCTAAAATGCTGTAAGTCCAGCACTGTGTGTCCCTGCGTGTTCAAGAGACAGCCTCAGTATCTAACTCAAGTCTGTTGTTTCCATGCTGACAGCCAGAAATACCAGATTGTAGACTTACTTTTTTGTTCCCAACACAGAGTACTTATTTGTGACTCAGGATTAAAGCTTTATCCCCATTAAATACTGAATATAGCCATTCTCGCCCTGCTTTAGACTAAGTGGTGTCTATGTTAAAATACTGTGATACAAGCAATTATTTTAGAAGAGTATTTATGTTGAAGGTTTTTTTTACTAGTGTTGTAAAGAATACACAGTCATTCTCAGCAGTTCAGATCTTTTCTGTCTACCCGAAAGAGGTAATTTAGCTAAAATGCACTGCTTTTTCCTCCCCTATTAAAAAGCACTTCAGCCCACAATTAACTGAATGTGAAGGGAGAAAAGCAAAATTGTAGAAAACTGTTGCTTTGTTGGTTTTTTTTTTCCCCCATGTCCTGAAATCGGACAACTCACTTTACTTTAGAAGTACCTAAAGGGCCTTGAGAGTATGGTAGAAGAAACTGTTTAGGTTTTTTTTTCTTTTATTGGGTAGAAGGAGTTGAAGGCTGCCACTGGAGGGTCCTGGTGCTAATAACACTCTGTTGGGACTTGCAGGTCTGCTGTAGTCTGAGCTACTTCTCCACAGCAGCCACTTCCTCTGTTTGTAGCTTTTTCTCAAAATGCCGCTTCCTTGTTGAAATAGGTCTGTAGGAGATGGTTTTAAAGGCAGCCGAAGACACCAAAATACCTGTAGCATATTTTAAGTGCACACCATGAGTGTATTACTGACTGCTCCTCTATTACCTTTTAAGCTCCTGGGAGGGGGGGAGTTTGAACAGCAAAGCTGTGGGTCTTGATGGGCTGGCTTTGTGGAAATGTTTAAATAAAGTGGTCTACTTATTCAGAATGCTATGCTTTCCATAGCTGTCTTCACTTCTCCTTTAGACTTAAAAAAATAATTTAGGATTGAGGAGATTTTTTTAAAAGTAATTTGATGTGTTCACCTGCTCTTTTATTATGAAGCTGGGGGACTATTCTTAACAAAATAAAGGATGGAAACAAAGGTGCACGGTACAAATGTATTCTAAAATGCAATTAACTTATCTATGCATAAGATGACAGTCTTTAATGTGCTGGCTGTTTATGGAAGTGTGGTGTGTGCACCTGCATGTCTTGCCATCAGTAGCTATCTGAAGAGAAAGCTGCTTGTGTGGTTGGTGTCACCTGTGTGTGAGAGCCTTCCCTGTGTCAGCCCTGCAGCAGGACACGCTGTGTCCATGAGCGGTGCCAGCACACTGTGAATGTAGTTACTGCTTCTGTGGCTCAGGGGCTGTTCCATTAATTCAAGAATTGGATTAAATATAAAAACTGCTGTTAACCTTTGCCATTGCTTTGAATATGAGATATTAACAGAAAGATGTTATAGCTGATGATAGTTTAAAAATAGCAAGTGTCCCACATGGATATGACTAGCTTTTGGTTTTCACTCAGAATCCGTTAGAATGAATGCTATCTGCTTCCGCACCAATTCTAAGAAATTATTTCCCCCACACATACACTTCTTAGCACTTGATATCAAGTCCTTCTGTAGTGAAGGGGGACCTGCATTTTAAGTGCCATATGCCTCTCTGCTGTTGTATTACTGCTGCACAATCCTTCCTATTTCTCATTCCTTTGTGTCAGTCTTCTTTGTTCTTACTGATTGTGTAATGGCCTTTCTCCTGAAAAGATTTTCCTTATCCATGAGGCAACTTGACTGTTCTTCTTAAAATGCCTTCTTAGTGAGTGAATTGTTAATGTTTAGCCACAGAATCCACCCTCTGCTGTAGTTAGAGAACTTTCTTTACAGTTTTTGCTGAAAAAGAACTCATACTTGTCCCTTCCAAAACTCTGCTGACTATGGAGATCATGTAATTACATTCCTTGTATACCCAGCACTGTTACTTGCGGTCTCAGGATCTGGATGATTTAGTAGGTGAACTACAAACTCTACTTTTATCTACTGTGAAGTATTAAAAAGAAAAATTACATTTGGAGAAGTAGAGGCTTCATATGGGCATCTTTGAAAGTGATCTGGGTTGGCTTTTCCATGTGATGGCAATTCACCAAAGACTTACTTAGGTTCTGCCTTGCTGATACTGCATTTGCTTCTCTGTGTAGGAGCAATGAAGCTGATAGCTTTAAGTGGTTGAGAGAGAGAGAATACAGTTTATGCAGTATTTGTGTTTGCTACTAGATGCTATATTTAAACTAGTTATTCATGGCTTGAAATACCAACTTATTTTAATTGGCTTTTAGCTTTGCTGTGTAATTGATGCTTTCGAAGTAGGCTTTAGAAGTCAGGCTTCCTAGGAGAGTTCAAAGTGGCAAACACAGAGGGCTCCCTAGCTAGCTGGGAGGAAAGGGTGTACACAGGAGATGTGAAGCAGTGCATGGAGATGGCATCACTGGCTACACTGCAGTTTTGCACTGGCTGGAAAATACGAGAATAACGTGGAAGAAGAAAACTGGTGTAAAGGCTTATTTCTGTTGGGGAAGTGCCACCCGGTTGTTTCTCCTGGGTTATCTTTGATATTTTAGTTGATTATTATGTAATGTTTTATATTAAGAGGAGGCTGACTGTAAGTGACCTTCCACAGACATGCCTGGCAGGGTTGGCTGTAGCATCCTCTCCTGGCTCACAAAATTCAAGCAGGCACTTCTGCTTGTTCAGTTTGTCTTGAAGATTTATACTTTGACAGTCATCTTTATACTGCTGCACAGCATAAAAAGTGTGGCTTTGTCATTCCTATCTGCAGTCCTAGTGTCTTACAGAGAACACGTTTGCACCAGACACAGGTCGCAGTGAATCATTCTTGGAAGAAGATGAGTATTTTGAAGATGTGTTGGTGTGTGTGAAATAACCTTAATTCTGGAATAGACTTTATATAAAGGCAACTATAATTATAAAGGCAACTGGGTGCCAGGACACTGTTTCAGGCTAACCTTTATTGCTTTTGATCTCTGCACAGCAGTGTGTCTGACTTGGCAAAAATTTGTTTATGAAGTTGATTTTTATATCTAGAGACTTAACTTTCAACCATGTTCACTTGTGTTAAAGCAATGTGTATACACACACATACAATCTCTTTCTTTTTATCTTTTACAAAGATACATAGATATAAAATTAATCTTTTCCTCAGCACCGCATGACTGAAGAGTTAGTGAGTGATTTCCTAATGATGATCTGCTTGTTAAGGCGCAGTAACAAAATATAATTGCAGCATACTCTGATTATACATGTGCCTGCATGAAACAGAGGAATGTGAACACAGATATCTTGGTGATACTTAGTACTTGATTATGTCCCCCATTTCCTCAGGGAGCCATAAAAAAGGGTTTATTGCTTTTGCTGGCAAATGCTTGAGTATACTTATTTCCACATTTTCATTTTTTGATCCTAATGGTTTTGGGATCTCTTCCAAAATATAAAAGATGGGACAGTGACTTTTTTTGTTCTCTGTACTTCAAACACAAATATCTAATCTCATTGCATCAGGTGCTTATGATGTTAGATAGTGTTTTGTCAACCCTAATTATGGAAACTTTGCATTATTTTTTGTTCATATATATGACGTGGCCCCTCTCCTAAAGACAGAAATTTGGGGCAGGAGGTGTAAGCACAATCTGCTTTGCATTTATGATCACTTTATTCTTAGCCCGTGGAAGCTAAGGCCCTCCATCAGAGTCTCAGCCTTCTAGGCACTGCTTAAACTGAGAGTTATGTTCTTAAAACAAAAACCGGACAAACAAACCCAAAATCTGCCTCTGAAGCAATAGGTTTGCTAAGCTCACTAGCCAAAGTCAGAGGTTGTCTTGACTTCTCTGTTACCAGGCCACAAGTTGTTTTTCTGCATTAGGTACCTAATTAGGTAACTCTGCCCAGTTTTAAGAGACAGTTGAGACTCCCACAATTTTTGGAGCATGATGTCTATACAAATTTTTTTAGCCTCCTTTTGCTCTTGTTTCTTCATTTGCATGATGCTGACACATAAGTCTTGCTCTCCAGTGGTTCCTGTATTACTATTGTCATGTATTTTAGCTCTCCTAGAAATTGTATTATGCTGACTGCCTCCTTTTTTGTGGGAATCTCCTAACACCCTTTCCTTGTTACTTGACATCTCCCCACAGTGCATCCAATAGCTTATTTTAAAGCTGACAGCCTGGATTCCTCTCCATGCATCAGACCTACTTTTTTTTTCCAGTCTAAACTAAAAACCTTTGCTCACTTCCATGCCTCATGGGAATGTGAGGATTGGCTCAAGTTCAGAACAACTGAAATAGCTTGTCATTTTTATTTTCCTCCAGCAACCACAGTCTTCATCACTGTGACTGGTTCCCCTGACCACTGATGAAACTATCTGTGCCTTGGTTCACCTGTAAGCTGTTTAAGCTGTGTAAGTTATTTCCAGGTAACATATGAGTAAGGTATGAATTCCTATGTCTCTCTACACATCTGCAGTCCAGGCTTCCAGTTCAACATTGGCTCCTTTGATGTTCTGGTTCTCAAGGCACAGGAGAATTTCATTCACATTAAACTTTTGCTGTTTGTGTTATAAGAAACCTTTTTTCCCTGAACTCTTCATGCCTTGTTGCTGTGTTCTCAGCTGTCCTCAGTAAAGTGAAAGATAAAGACACCTCTTTCTCTAGGACCATTTAATCATAACAAGAATCAAATGAACATTTTTAAACTTGCTAATAGACTGTGTCAGGACCAAGACCTACTTTTTATTCCTTATACTTTAAAAAAATGCTTGAAATTTGACTCATGAGCAACATATGGATTTCACAGCTATGAGAAGAAAACTTGGACCACTGAGACCATTTACCACCAGGGTTATGTTATAGAATTTTCCTTGAACAGTCAGCAAGGAAATTTGAGTTAATTTGTAACATTTATAGTAAGTAACAAATTTATAACAAATTTGTAAAAAACCACATCTTTTAGTAAGCTAAGTCTTCCAAGATCTTCAGAACCCTTAATTGCAGAAAAGGTCAATGCATAACAAAAATAATTGGAGCTTTTGTAACTATGTTGAAGTGCCAGAATCCACGTGATGCAATACGTGCATGGCATTTTTGA
Source organism: Falcunculus frontatus (assembly GCA_013398115.1). NCBI lineage: Eukaryota > Metazoa > Chordata > Aves > Passeriformes > Falcunculus > Falcunculus frontatus. The sequence continues at coordinate 248,415 of VZRV01005804.1, forward strand.
TCCTTGAACAGATCATATTTGACCCATGTGTGTGCACCCACACACAACATGCACACCTCAGAGTTGAATTGCTCACTTTCCAGAATAGCCTGTTCTTGTGTAATACTCTATCTGAGCACAGAGACAGATTTCTGGTGCTTCACTTGATTGGAAACAGTATTTCCTTGCATTTGATTTAGTATAGAAAATACACCATTTAACATGTGGTTATGGTATTTTTAAATGACACTAGAAAAACTTGTCAACTAAAACTTAGGTTCTTCTTTCTATTGTCCTGATACATGAACTGAGTGTATGTTGTGTGGAGAATATAAAAAGTCTACGAATCATACACTGAGACAAATATATGACTGATGGAAAGCTGATACACCTTAAGTTAATAGTTAGGTGTACTCCTAAATTTAACTGTTCTTGCTGTAGGTGGTTTGCCTGTAACATTGTATTTGCCTTACTGGTTGAGAGACTTGAAACAGCAGTTTGTTGACAAATGCAGATTTATGGGAAGTTCCTGCTCAAACGGGGCAGTGGTTTGGAGGCAGTGGACTGGTGCAACCAGGAGGGCATTCTAGAGCTGTTAAAAAAGTTTGGAAAGACATTCTTTTTTTCTTTTGTCAGCTATTTTCCAGAGGTCCATTCTGTAATGCCAGCCTTCAAAGTTAAGGAAAATTAATTTGAAAACAATATCCTATTTTTAAAACATCTGTAATGTCTGGAACAAAGCTCATTCTCATACTGTAACTTGAACTGACCAAGTTCCTTAGACTAGGAGTTACTACTGGGGTGTCACATTTGCAGGACACGTTCTGTTAGACAAGTGGTTGTATTGGCCAGGAAAATTTATCAATGATTTAGGGTTTGATGGGCTTGAGGATCAAGCAGTCTTGTTCTAAGCTTCAGTGAGCGGGAGGCCAGTCAGTACTGGAGAAGTACTAACCTGGTCAGAAGAAGTTGCAGAACACATTCCTGCAGCACCAGGTATCCCAAGGAGAAATGCTTGGCTGAATTGTGTCTGCAGAGAGAGATGTAGCCAAGGAGAAGGCAGAGGACTCAGTCAGGCTTATTGAAATGGACTTCCCATGCTGACTATGGGAAGACAGAAATATTCAGGGGGGGATATGAATTTTTTTAGGGGCAGCAAATCAATGGCTGAAAAACTAGAAGATTTTCTGCAAAGAATAAAAATATTCTGATTTACTAGTCTAGTTTTCCTTGCTGTATTCCTATGCTATTTGTTTGACCTTTCTTTTTAGTCTGTGGGTCACAGTCCAGTAACCTCAAACCTTCAAGGTAATAAATAGGAAATCCTGAAAAAGAGCACTTTCTCTTAGGAATTTAACTGAGGAGGGGGTTCCTGGCTGTGACTGGATTTAGGCTGTTGAGGTATATAGTGACAAAGGTCTTCAGAAGTCAGTGTCAGTTGCACCATCTCTGAACCACCACAAGTAAATTGCTCATCCCTTAAAATTATTTTTAGTCACCTTTTTATGCTGCTGCTTTCTTTCTTTGTACTCCTCCTTGCTTGGTACACCTACAGGAATAGTATGATAGCAAAGAGTATTGGTATAGTTGAGCTACTGCTGCTCATCTATACTATACTATGCTCAGCCTGAAGTTAGAACCCAGTTTTTATCACTGCCTGTTTATATGGGACAGAAAAAAAGTGTATGTGTATTTACAGCTCCATGAAATACCAAATATCCAGGCGTTGTAAAACCTTTTGATTTTAATTTCTGCCTTTTAAAGATGGGAAATAATACTAGATCTGAAGTGCAATAGGACAGGTTTGCTCAAGATTGCTTGGGAAACTTGCTGCTGATTCAGATCGTGAGCTGTGATTCTGTCTTTACTCAGTGATTTCCATCACCGTTGTCTTTACAGTTCCAGGAAAAGCGGAACCTCTACTCTGAAGCAGTCGATGCTGTGCATGCTCTTTGCTCTTGTAATGACCACACAGGGCCCCAGCTAAACACAATCTGACTTTGCTGATCTACCTGTGCCTGCAACACGCCTATTCTCTTTTCTTTATAGCAGCCATGCAAAGCAGGTGGGCTGCCATGTCTCTTATGGGACAAGTGTGAGTTAGAGAGTGTGGGGTTGCTGGAGTGCCCTTCCCCGTGGCTGAGCCTTAACCTGGCACAGAGGAGAGGAATGACTTCTTGTGGCCTTTTTTTCTAGTCAACAGTTACAAAAAGAGCTGATTAATTTTTTTTTCAAGGGTGTCTGAGTGTTGGTAAAACGATTGCTGAGGGGTATCCTGGGTGCCTTGTGGAGTTTTTGGTGTTTGCCACAAGTGTCTTAATATTGGGCATTGTGTGCATTACGCATGTTGCAAGGTCCTCTCAGTCCTTTATTTCCATTTCATTTGGTGCAAATTTTTAGTTACTGTTATGGCAGAAGAATTGTGGCACACCTTGTTAACTTTCAGTTGAATTTAATGGCAAATTTTCCACTTAGACTGCTGGAAAATATGATCTTTTACTCAGAGAGTAATCAAAACTGAATCCAGTCTTCCAAGGAAATATTTTAGTAGTGACCAGTCATTATGCAGGATAATGAATGTGTGGATTTTATATATGCAGTGATATTGTCTGTCAATTTTTTAAAAATTGTTATGTTTATGGTCCAAAACTTGGCAGCCTGACACTCTGAGTGTTTTCCCAATGATCTGGCAGTTCAGTCTGTCAGCATTTAGCATGAACAATTGGGCACACCTTTTGTCAGTGCTTTGCTATTGTAACAAATATGACATTTTCTCCTGCACCCATCTGTATCTCATAGCCTGAAACATTATGGTCGCAAGGATAATGCTGTGCTCATCCCCAAAGTTCTGTTGTTCCTTTTGAAATATTACAGCTATTTATTCCAGAAGAATATGGTAGGCTGAAGAGTCTATTTGCTTTCTCAGGATAATTAGCTCCAATCTGAAAGCTGGTTCTCTATACCTGGGTCTAATAGCTAGGTAACACTTCACTGTAAGGAGCAGTTATCCAATTTGACCTCCCATTTGTTGTTGCTTAACCTGCTCATATTTCATAACAATTTCTCTTGCTTAAATTGATACAGCTTGTTAAAAGCTTTGCAAAAAAAAAAAAAAGTCTTTTTACTGGGTTGCATTTGCAATTGTGTAATTTATTTTTAGAATTTGGGAGAAATTTTTTTATTTTTGTTGGGTTCTAGCAAAAGCACTGTGAAGCTGGTTTGCCTGCTACTGAGGAAAGGCTCACTGAAGCAACAATTCTCTTGAGGTCCTTGACATGAATAGGCATTGCAGCAATAATTTTTCTTTTCTCAAGAACTATTTTAATTGCTGCAGCTTCACAACACATCATTGTCTGGACCTGACATGAACATACTTTTGTACAGAAGCAGCAGAAAGCTCCACAATACCTGAAACAATGCTTCAGCATATTGGTAACCTCTTTTATATTTTTGTCATTCCTTCTTTCTGTGAGTTATTGATCTCCAAATAAAAAGGAGCGGGGAAAGGTAGCCTTTCTGCATATTTGGGAGGGAAGGTATTGTGAAACAACTTTATTCATACAGAAGCACATGTGGTTTTTGAAATACAGCATTTAAATGCTTCAGTGATTCATAAACCATTTTGACTCAATTTCCACCATTTTCCTGTTTTGTTTGTAATGTGTATGTTTTCTAGCTGACCATTGTACAGAGCAGCAAATCTTCAGTGCATGCTCTGAAAGCTTGGATTTTCTTTGGATGGACTTTCATTATGGCCCTATTGCCATTCTTTAGAATCTGAAGAAAGCCTGCATTCATAAGGATTATTGCATCTGCAAAGGATGAAGAATAAGTAGGAATGATGAACTCCAGCAGTCATGAATGGGCAGATTGTCCTGGGCATTTATTCAGTTGTCAGTATATTGTGGAGTATTTGGGCTGAAAAAAATGTTAGCATTGGGTAACATACTCGTTTTATTAAAAGCACAGTAGAGTACTCAGAGAGGGTGTATAGTCCAAGACACACTAGTACAACACATGCTGTCTCTCTTCCTAAGTGTGATTGATTTGTTTATTTCTCACTGAAAGCTTGCAATTTTAGATTTTAATTCTACTTTCCATTGCTAACTGTGCTTGTCTTATCAGAAAAGTCTAATCAAAAAGGTGCTTGCAATTCTGAGTGGAATGCTGCACTGTGTTGTGCCAGGAGCGCTGAACAAGGAACACTTTGCTGTGCTGGCTGAAGATCAGAGTTGATTCTGGAGTCTGAAATGTTCCCTGTGTTTCTCAAATATAAATAGTACTGTGACCAAGAGCTGCGTGCCTTCGGATTCCAATTTGCCCTTGATATTGTAGGTGTTGGTAAATGCAGATTTTTTTTCCATGTTCAGATAAAGCACTTTAGCAATTTTATCCTCAGTAATAAAAGTCTCTTCTGCATGAGATATTAATCAGGAGTAAATGGCCACTGGGCAGTTACTGTACTCTTAGGGGCCATGCAGCACTTCCCAGTGCTCCATTATTGGAGCAATTTAGGGAATATCTCATATTAACAACCTGGTTCAACTACAACCAACACTTCAAATAAATAAAACATAGGAAGCTAGTACAATATAATTTAAAATAGAGACTTAAAGTGAAATTGTTTGGTAAGTATTTTGGAGGGTATGTGTGAGTAGTGTGTCTGGCACAGACTTGTATTGACTGCCTGGGGCTTCTGATTCCATTGGCAGTAGCTGGTTTAGCAACTGCACAAACCAAATATAACACCTGTTAATGCTGTAGTAAAAATACAGCATGTCAGTGAGCGCCATTTATTACACACAGTATTAATATTCTGGTCTGAAAAAGGTTTCCTTGCCTTTGAGATTTCACTATGGAATCTCTTCTGATTGAGTCAATGAGTAAATATAGCTATTTGATACAGCTAAATACTTGATACAGCTACTGAGGTTGTCAATTTTAGTGGTGCTTTTTGAAGACAACCTTCTCTGAACAGTATTTTGATGCTGGTAGTTTGTTACTTACAACTCTTGCATGAAGGCCTTTGAATAGCAAACTAAGAGCTTAGAAACAGCAGCTGTTTCAGAGAGAGGGAGAGAGAGGAAAGGAAGCAAGCAAGCAAGGGGGAAAAGATTTTCCCTCGATGAAGACACAGTACTAGATAAGCCACCTAGGTGCATACTTTGAATACTTTTTTCTTCAGATTTTCAGTGAAATTATTTTGTATGCACTTGCCATCTCTAGGATCTTTGCTAGTACTAGACTCGAGCACACAGTGGTGTGCTTTTTTGCAGTTCTCTGCTAATGTATGTGTGTTCCCTCCTTTAACAGGAATTGGTGTGACTGCGTTTCCTGACATCAGGACATCTGTGATTATTGCTCATAGATGTTGTTAATTGAATATTTGCACTTCTGTAGACATCAGTTGCCCAGCTGTTATCTGTCAGGCTGGATTTGTATTACTATAACCATGTCACAGATAACATTATTTTCATGTTCCTACTTGATGATTTTGACAGATCACACTGAAGGACTGGACTGTATAGTATGTTTGTATGAACCAGCTTCCATGCTACTTCTGTCAAAGAAAATTGAATAACCATGTCCAGTATTACTATATCCCATGTTCATGCGGACTCCTAGGATATTTCACCAGGTCTTTGAATACTGTAAAAATAATGACTGTCCTATTCACACTCTGAAAGTGTACCAGATCAACCTGCACACTGCTTCTGTCCATTCTAAGAAAATGCACCATTGTCTTTGTGCCTCTGTACCTCACCCGTGCTTCAGCTGCACTAGTCCAACTTGTGCTTTATCTTGGACTCAAGGGTATTGTGTTTCTAGCAGCAGTGAGGATCAGTTTCCAGATACTGTTGGAGATAGTATATCCAAAATAGCAAATTACCTTGAACAGTTGACTTGAAAGGTCTGCTTTACTCATGGTGCTGTCTGTTAGCTTCTAGAAGAGAGTTTGAATGCGGTATTTCAAGCTGTTATCGGGTAATATGTTTCTGTAAAGTTTTCTTCCTTCCTTCTCCTATTCTTTGGGAATGTGATGGCTACTCTCGAGGTTCCCATGATCATTAAACCTTGCAATGTGTTTCCAGGGCAGTGCTATGACTTTGTCTTGCAGGTGAGGTGCTGTGGCAAGGAACAAGATCTAAAGCATTCACTGCATCTTTCAGTTGTTCCTTTCCGATTCCTGCAATTGGGATTTTCTTTTCTTATGCTCCCACATACACTCTCGTGTATCAGTGAAACTTGGAAAGCCCACTACTCTTCTAAACCAAATCCCTAAATATTGATTTGTTCAAGGATGCCAAGTCACGCCCCCAGTGAAAAGGGACTTGTGGTTGTTGGCACTACCTGGTAGCTCTTACAGGCTCAAGTTAGGGATCTTAACTCTGCAGAGAGCACGGCTTTGCTTTAAGGCTTTGTCACTCTTGGAAGAGACCCGCCTTGCTGATATCCTTAACAAATTTTAACAAACTGGACATGATCCCAGTGCACAGAACCTTCTGTGAGTTGTAGCAAGGCTAATCTTAGAGCAAATCCAAGGCATGTGTTGGAATGAGGCTGGGTTTTATGTTTGAGCTGTCCAACCCTGTGCAATGTTCTCATGTTCTGCCTGCTGATTTCTGGGAGTGGAGAGCATTTTTCTAAAGCAAACTGAAATGAAGTTTATTGTGCTGTTTGTGCAGAGTGGAACACTTGAGTTTGCTTTAGAAAATTGCATTCTGCACAGAACTATGTTATTGGAGTTAAGATGAAACAATGATACCAGGGACGGAGGGAAAAGAAAAGCCAGGCGATGCAGCTCCATGCAGTTTTGGTTACAGCTTCTTTGCACTTTGTTTCTTGATAAGTGTTTTTGTCTTTGCTTTGTTGTCAGTCAGTTAGCCACCACCCAGCCCTTTTCCTCCCTCTCTGAGCTATGTCACAGTGCCATCCCTGCTCCAGCATCCACAGGTTTTCTGGTATCCCTTGAGTCAGTGCTGTAGTTTTGATCAAGGTGAATGTGGAAGCCTAGCTAAATATACAGAGATGTTTCTAATCTTTCATAACCAATGGCAGAATTGTGATGGAAGCTTCTTTGGAAATATTCATAATTTTATTTAGATTTTTCTTCCTAGCACAGTAAGTGATTCTTTTAACAGCTAAAATAGCTGCTCTCACTACTGTCACTTTTTTTGTTTCTTTTAAGAAGTCTTGTCTTTTTAAAATCCCCTTTTAAAAATCTTTTATGGAGGTCTCTAGTTAATATTTTACAGTAAATTTATTTTAAGCACAGGTATCAGTGAGGATAGGACTTAACTCTAGCAAGATAGAATTATACAAATATTATTTGACAGAACTTGCCTTGCTTTTACAAGACATTTCCTCAGAAACTTGAACTGTGAAATGTTGTTCTGACAGAAATATTTTCTACTCCTTGTCTGAAAAACAAACCAAGTTACTTTTTATGCAATCACACCTTTTGCAAAGCCTACAGCAATATTAGATGAAGATACCACATTGACTGCTCAGCCTGTCAGTACTGGATTGCAAAGTCTTGAGTCTTGTTGACATCTCTGCAATTTGTTTGGCCTTAATATTTAATAAGCCTCATATTCTGCAACCTCAGAGCACTTTTAAAAACCACCTTTTACTTTTGCCAGAGTTCTCACCAGACCCTTTAAAGTTAGAGGTGTCATTGCAACACCATGTCTGATGGGTAGAGCAGTAATCAATTTCATGGCTCCATGCTCCTGTTGTATTAAACTTCTAAGGAGTTTGCAGAATGAATACTTTATATAGCACATCAGGACCTTGGGTTTGCTCCTGATCAGTGGGGACTATGACAAGTCTCAGGTTGCCATTTTAGGAGGATGAGTGTTAGGAGTGTCCAAGGTAGTGCTGCAGCCTGCGTGCTCTGGTTGTCCACTTGTTGCTGAGTGGTTCACTGGGACCTAGACTTTTCCAGAAGGAACACAGGAGATGAATGAGAGGGGCAACCCGTATCTGTCAGTGAAATGGCAACAGTGAAAGCAGCAGATAAAGGTCTGCTGATGTACTAGGAAAAAGCAACTGAGCCTGCTCCACAAAGACAAATTTTTATGTCTGTCTCCAGTAAAAAGCCATGGGGAATCTTGGAGAAATACAGTCTGAATAAACTTGTTTAGGCATCATCTGTGAACATAGGCATTCTTTCATTCCAAACTTCTAATTGGAGCTCTGCTTTTGTCTTTGTATACACAGGAGTCGATTTTTAGGATTGCTAATCGTCTGCAGGTTCCCGTGACTTGGACTTACTTGTCATAGTGGAAAGTGTTCATTCTTTGCATTATGTATGCAAATTTGCTAGCTTGACTTGGAGGCTGTTGTTGAAACTGTTGCCTCTTCTGGTTTTTGGGCAGCCTAAGTGAAGAATCTGACTTCCTTTGTTCTGCAAACCCTTAGCCAGTAGAAAGTAATGCGCAAATTAGAAGTGTTTGTCATAACATTGGCATATTTCACCAAGGAAATCCATGCTACAATTAATAACATTTTGAATTACTTTTGTGTAAGAATCTGTGTAGCTGAAATGGAAACTCTCTTTATGTGGTTTGGGAGTTTTCTAAAACTCTTCCAAAACATTTCAGTCTTTAAACCCAAGGAAGTGGCTTCTTTTAGGTCTCAAAAGTGGTTTTAGCAAGTAACATTCAGCTGACACATAAAGGATAAAAAAAGTGATTTTTCCTTTTTTTTTTTCTTTTTTCCCTGGAGGCTTGAGTAAATTTTTGGTCATTTCTTTTTCTCTGTAGTTATAACAGTTGCAAGTTGCAGATTCTTTGTCCTAATAGGCCTTCAAATTTTGAATCTGAGCTTGAACTTTTAGATTTGTTTGTCAGACTTAAGTCGATGCTAACTCTTCAACACTGTAATTTGTTTTGTTTGCAGCTGCGTACTTGTCTTTTTTCCCCACCCATCGTGATGAACAGCATGAAAGATCAATGTGTGGGAGCTCTTGCAAACTGCTAATGGCTTTTAAAAGGCAAGTCGTTAAATCAGAACTCTCTACAAGTGCGCCAGGGACTTTGTGTGTGAAAAAAATGAACTTCATTTATAGCACATCTGTGGCTTTTTCAACATGAACTACACAGAAGAGATTCAGTGTCTGCCTATGAGGTGTATGTGAACTCAACTCTAATACTTTGAGACATATTAAATATATTTTCTGAGGTGTAAAAAGTATCATGTCGTGCTGAAAATGCTCTGTTGAACTGAAAGCTTCAAGCAGTGGGTTGAAAGGAAAAGTTATTTATCTTCTGACTTGGTGCTTTGAGCAGCAATGGGAGAAATGGGAAATCCTAGGCTGGTTTCCCTTCGTTTTAATACTTAGGTGCTTGGAGGAGGAAGACGTGACAACTGTTCGCTGCTGGCTCTGGGCAGGAGCCATTCACCACTTCTAATGGCTTCCCTAAATGTCAAGGTATACAAAGTGCTGGTGCCAAAACTAAGCTGCATGGAGGCAAAATAGAAGCTTGCAATGAGTTGCCGTAGATACTTTACCTCCACTGAAGTAAATCTGAGGTCTTTATGTGTTAGCTACTGGTCCAGCTTTTGTGCTGTGAGGATATTAATAAGCGCACATACACTGCCATTTAACCTGCAAATTCACACGGTAACAAATCTTGGAGTAAGTACTTTTTAAAGTTTCAAGAGCAGTTTCTCCAAGTTCTAATTAGCCATCTATCTCTTAACCATGTCGTCCAAAAGCAGTAGTACTAGCATGTAATTTTTAAAAACAAAAGTCCAGTTCCATGTTCTCCAAGGTAGCTCTCTCCATGAGCAGTGTTGATGGATGCAGATTGTCTCAGCACTTAGGCCAGGGTGGAATAACCTTTTATCTACATATACCATTGTTTCATGGGGTTTTTTTTCCTTCTGTTAGTTTCAACTACGTATCTGATACCAGGGCCCCAACAGGCGCATTCCTGTTAAATGAGGTACTTTTTCTGTGGTTTGGGATTGCCGCTGCAAGCTGGACAAAATGCGTTATAAGGTGTTACATGTTGCTGTCACTGGCACTTGTATTATTCTGTCATGCATTTTCTTAGTCTAAGAAAAGAGTATTTTAGGGAAGTGAAATTGAATAGAAGCCAGAATTAGCTGGTACTGTATTTTACTTGAAAAATCTAAATGGAAAAGTGAAAAGAAAAGGCTGTGAAGGTTACAGCTGAGCAGTGATGTGGCAGGTTACTTAAACTCATGTGTGCAAGAAAGGTGAAGGATGAGCATGGTGAGCAGCAGTGCTTGGTTTCATGGCCTGCTGCTCTCTGTGCCACCTTGTGAGTGTGGGTGCAAGTCCATTCCCTGCCCTCTAGTTTTATGTCAAGTGGGAGTTGTTCGTACTTCCAGTGGCAAATGTATAAATTCATGGGTTTTTATAAGTACCATGTGCAGTTAATTATCTAAAGAGCAAGTTGACTTAAGCAATTTTCCAACTGAACTGGTTAGACACAATTCTATTGATGAAAATGGGTGGTTTTGAATTCACATAAACCATGTCGTGAGAAAAAACTGAAAGAAGCTTGGAGGGTATTTTGGTGATGCTTATCTGAAACAGCCCTGAAAGTGCTGTGGTATGAAAGAAGTGAAATGAAGATCCTTCTTCTGGCTTGGTATCTTCCTGATACCAAGTACTCATCTACCTTGGGATGCAATAATTACTTTATAGCGATTATTTTGCACATGTCCAAACCCAAAATTTTAGTGTAGGGCTGAGAGCTGTTGTGTTGAAACTGCGTGAGACCTGCTGTCTCGGCCTGAGAAATTTTTATGTTTGTTCTTGAGGTTGTACTTGTTCAAGAGAATATGTAGGGGAGAGGAATCAATGGCCAAAAGACAGCATAAATAAAAAATATGCTTTATGCACTTGAAATGTCTTGTTTAAGAGGAAGCTCATGGGGTGCACAATGGTTCCACTCATGTAAGTGGGATCAGCCTTTGGAAGGGAGTTTTACTCCTTACCTTTTTCTGTCCTGTCAAGGGGTCTTGCACCAAACCCCTGTGGTGTCAGTGGCTGCCCTGGATGTCAGTGGGTCAGATTATTCCATGTAGCGGCAATTGGCTGCTCTTCATCTCCAATAACTCTGATTTTATTAGCACTCATCTTATACCTTTGGCCTGAAGGAGACATGAAATCATAGGTTCCCATCCACTTCTGCACCACTAGTGAGACATGCTGGGGTTAGAGTTGAGGTGGAATGAAGGGAAGAGATGAAATGGATATGATTCCTCGGGCATCACGTTGGCACCACTGGTGCTAAAAAAGGTGCAAAGGATGGAAGAAATGTCAGGCTGCAGCAGCACCTGAGATCTGTTGGGAGCAGGCAAGGAGGCATCAGTGTGCAGTGGGAGCAGAGCAAGAAGTTAGTGGCTAGGAACTGTAGGGTGAGGTTGGCTGGGAAAAGGTAAAGCTTGTGCCAATTTAGGAGGAAAGAAGGAGGGTGGTAACAGGCTGTGTAGGAGGTTGGGAATTGCAGCTGTGGGACCTCTGGACAATGTGCTGCTTGTAAGCAGGCTGAGCTTTTGGATGGCTTTTTTGTTACAGCTCAAAGTGCATTCTTTCTTCTTCTACAACTCATGGGAATCAGTCAGGAAGGCAGAAGTGTCGTGAAGCTGCTCATGCACTGCAGGCTGCGGCAGAAGTCTTTTGCTGGCTTCTGCAGTTAGTACTAAAACAACTGCTTAAATTTCAAACTATACATGAAAACAAGTAATAGTAGATTTCTTTGCTCCACTGGACAGCTGTCCATAAGGTTCTAGAAGAGCATTTGCCAGCTTTTTATTTGGTTCAAAGCACATATAGTAGGATGGATGCTAGAACAGCTGGACAGTGGGATTGAGAATTGTGGTGTGGTTGTGGGAAGGCCATGGTCAATGAAGTGCCTGTGCTCAGAGCAGTCACCCAGAAAGGAGGAACAGGGGGAACATGTGGCTTCTTGGCTCTGCTTTGGGAGATGTCTGTAAGGGGCAGGTTGCTCCTATGTGATGGGATAGATCTTGTGTTGGACTGTGTGTGTTTGGATGTTGTAATAACAAGGCTTTTATGGTCAGACACAACGATCACAGAAAGCCAGAGCTGTCATCTTGCTGCTATTTCTGTCTTTTGGGTCAGTGCATTTCTCTGTAAGCCACAAACCATTTTATCTTTAAGTGCTGGTTGGTTTTCTGCCCACAGTTATGGAACATGGGGCTTGCCTCAGCAAAAAATTATTTTCCTTGAAAATTCAGTCAACTCGAAACCTTTGTCTTTTCTACATGTAGTAGGTTGTGTTGTTAGTAATGAGAATGGGTTTGGTGGAAAAAGATCTTTGGGAAGAGAGAAGTACTGGAATGTTTTCAGTTGTCTCGAGAACTTTTCTGGTACAGGTTTTATTTCATTCACCTTGCTCAAATTTCTTCTCATTCTTTTCTTCCTAAGACTTTGTTTTGGCCCCTATCCTAATCGGAAGTTCCCAGAAATGGTTTTTAGGATGAAGGCCTCCACACATATCTATTACTTTCTTCAAATGAGCGAGGGCCTGAGGCTGGTATGTCAAAATATTCCTAGTGAGAAAACAGACTTAGCTACACTCCTTGTAGCTATTGTGGGATCTCTGAACCCAAACCCCAAGATGGATGTATTTCCCACCCCTTCCCCCTTCCTCCTCTCCTTAAGTCAAACCTTCAAAATTAAATGACAGTGTCAGCAAAGAGATTGTTGCAGCTTAATGAGTTTTAACTGGGTTACAGATTGAAGCCTGACTCCTTGAAATGACACATTAATAACTCCTTCTGCTGAAGCTTTAGGAGGGGGGATAATTATTTTCTGGGTTCTTTTTTTTTTTTCCACTGGAAAGCTCTTTTCTTGCTAGTGCCTGAGCCAGGTGCTATTACTGTAAATCTTTTTGTAACAAAAGACTTGCCATTAATATTTTTCCGACTCTGAGGAACTTGTGGCCTCCTGTTTGAGACATGCCGAGTGTTCTAACATGCAAATGGGAGAAAAAGCAGTAACAGAATACAAGGATTAAATAGAAAGCTTTCTGTTATACACCCTAAAACTGCTGCTGGTCCTGGTGTTAGTCCTTCTTGGTGCCTGCCAGCATGGTCACTGATGTGCCTGGGGGAAGGAATCTCAGTGTTTGGGGTTTTACTCATCAGGCTTGGAAGTCTGTGTTCAAAGAAATGCTTCAGCTCTGCTGCTGCTGTAGGGTACTGGGACCAGTTGCAGTTGGCACTCTGTTAGAGTCACTCCTGAGTGAGGGAAGGAAAGGGAGGCACAGCAGGGCAGAGGTTGGTGTCTTTGTGATGGTGCGCTGCTGCTCACACCTCTAGGAACATATGTGGTATTAGTACACGAATGGTTTTCACTACTTGGGCTTTATAAATAAGGAGGGAAACTTACATTTTTAAAAGTATAAAGGAGCTTTTAAAATGTAATTTATAAAGTATTTAACAGCAAATGCTTTGTTAAATCTGTGTTGCATGAAACAATGATCATATGGTAACGAAACTTGAAGACACCTGAGTTGAGATTAGTTGCAGACTCCGTAATCTCTGACAAATACCTGTGCCCTTTATAACTGTGGTATTTTATTTCTAAGTTGAGATTGTCTCTTTAAATTGTCCTCTGGCTTGTCCAAGGTCTTTCACTGAGTCATTACTGAGGCTGGGATTTGGCTCAGGAGACTTGACTCATAGTCCCGTGCTTGGACCAGAGGCCACATGTGATTACCACAGCTTCCTCCAGGGCTGACTGTCAGTTCAGGCTGTTTGACAGATGCTGTCAGGTTGGAGTGTGTGTGTTTTGTGGGTTTAGGGGTTTTTTTTAACATTTTACCTTTTTCTCTTCTGGACTTGAGATTCCAGGGGAGAATACAAAGAGTAATTTTTCTTACTGGCTATCATTTTGCCACATATTTATGGTCATCTTTCTGTGGTTGCCCTCTTGCTAATAGGGTCTACTCATCTCTCCAAATTATTTGGAACAAACAAATTTTTCTGGGGTTATAGCTCTCCTGTGCAAATGCAGAACTGTATGTGAAACTTAATAGTCTTCGGAAACTAACTTTTGAAATTCCAAAGCAATCTTCTGTTTAAATCTCTTGATAGCTGTCTTTTTAAATCACTCATTTTCTGCCTTGAACCTGTTCTTTAACCCCTTCATCAGCAAAAATGTGCATTACAGAATAAAGCATACCTGCCTGCCCCTGTAGTTCATAAATTTTTTTTACCATTTTGCTATAATGTAAGTATGCAAATCACACTAACATGACACAACATGAAAAAGAACTAGATCCCTACACCCCTGTGAGTTTTTTGCAACCAAAGGCTTGCGATGAGGCACGAGTGCATAGTGCACGTGTCTGGCAGCACAGAGCCAGCAAGTTAATCTGACATTTGGTTCTGCACAGTGTGCCAATAACTTTTTTGTGTAATCTGTTTACTTAAATTCAAAACTATGCTTAGTTTGGCTTATTTTAAAAGTGAGTAAAATGCTTATTACAAAGATGCCCTTGACAGTATACTGCTATATCTGCCTACAAGGAGGAAGAACTACCCACTTGTTTACTGTCTTTCAACTTCCTTATCTAAAACAGCCCTAAGGCAATGACAAAGCATGACCTTGAATCTGTTGTTCAGAATTTTAGGGTTTGGATAACCTCAAAATTTCTTTCAGACCTCAAGAATTGGCATCCTCTGCTTTCCTTCCCTGTTGAAAAATGCTAGTCTAAATTTTTTTTTTTTTTTTTTTTTTTACTGAAATGTAGTGAGGATTTATCATGTGCTTACACTGCTGAACATAAACTGCTTCCCATTTTTCAGAGTTTGCATCTTCTGCAGTGATGTGACAAGCTGGTGAATGTCACACTGGCAACATTGCACCATTGAGAAAGTAGCTAATAGATTAGCCATGCTGAGTGCAAGACAGAATCACAGAATCACAATTAGGTTGGAAAAGACCTCTGAGATCGAATCCAATTCAGGACCGAGCACCACCAGGTCAAGAGACCATAGCAGTGAGTGGCAGTTGTTTCTTAAACACCTTCAGGGATGGTGACTCCAGCACCTCCCTGGGAAGTCTGTTCCAATGTCTAACAAAGCTTTCTGTGAAGAAATTCCTCCTAATGTCCAGCTTGAACCTTCCCTGGCACAGCTTGAGGCCATTGCCTCTTGTCCTGCTGGTTGCCTGGGAGAAAAGGCTGACCCCCACCTGGCTACAGCCTTCTTTCAGGTGGTTGTAGAGAGTGGTAAGATCACCCCTGAGCCTCCTTTTCTCCAGGCTAAACACCCCCAGCTCCCTCAGCTGCTCCTCGCAGAACCTGGGTTCCACACCCTTCACCAGCTCCATTGCCCTTCTCCGGACTTGCTCCAGCACCTCAATATTCTTCTTGAAGTGAGGTGCCCAGAACTGGATACAGTACTCGAGGTGTGACCCCACCAAGGCTGAGTACAAAGGAAATACAGATGCTATCAGAGGCCTGGGGTTCTGCTGACACGTGCTCAACCCTTCTTCAAGGGGTTGTATACTGGTCTTCCTCTGCCTTCCTGTACAGAGTAGTACAGTGAATGGCAAGCAAATGGTATAGAGAGTGAGTACTAGTGCTTCTGGAGATGGTATGTAACATATGATCTGGTTTTTTTAATATGCAACGTTATTGGCTTGGTTCTGGATCAGAAAAAAGGCTTGAATTATTTTGTACAAGTGTTGAAACTTCCTCATAAATCACTGTGAAATTTGGAGGTGTGGACTGTGAGGTTCAAAGGCTGACCCTGCAATAGGAAAAATACTTTATCTGTTGGTGTTTAGCCTATTTAGAGTAAAACTTTCCAAGTGTGGTATCTTGATGCACACAAACATCCAGTAGAAAAATGATCTGTGTGATTAACACTGTGTATTATTATTAGTCTTTCACCTTGAAAATACATACAGGGCTTTCTTTCATCCATCTTGCCAAGTTTTTTTCAGCTTTGTTTCTTCATATTCTTTGTGTGTATTTTCAAAAGCAAACAGTATTTTAGTCTCTATCACCAAAGAAGCTGGTGTCCAAGTGCCTAAAATGTGCTATTCTGCCTCTATGTGGGCTGCACTAAGGGAAGACAAACTCTTCCAAGCCAAGACTGGCTCTCACCACTGACAGTGTTGCCCAGCTTCACAAACCTGTCAGTGGTTTGCTGTAGTGTCATTTCCAAAGTATACTATTGTTGCATAAAAAAAAGGAGAAGTATTAGTAACAAGTGCTTCATGTGATGTATCACAGTATCTGCTTTCCTGTACTTATGTGGAATTAGCTGAATGTCTCCTGGCCACCCCTTTTGCCTGCTTTTGACAGGGTCAGTTGAGGCCCAAGGCAGGTGGCAAGTCAGGGTGGACAGAGGAAGTAAAAGCAGCCCCTTCCTAGTCTGCTGGATAGTTTTGGCTTTTATAAGACTCATTGCTATTTCTTCTGCTCTGACTTACTGACTTAGGAGTGCAGTCTGTCATTTAAACAAAATAAAAACCTAGCTCCAAAGCAACAGAAAGCCCCAAGACCTGATCCAGAAAGCAATTAAGGTGATTTTAAAGAAACTTTTGCAGTTATGAAGTATCCGTCTGAGGGGTCCAAATGTTCATGGGAAAGACCTTGGGAGGTAGTCTTGTCCAGCTCGTTGCTCAGAGCAGGCCCCACAGCTTGGGCTGCTCATGGCTATACTCAAGTGAGTTTTGGCTACATGCAAGGAAGGAGATTATGCAGCCTTTGTGACAGACTGTTCTGGTGCTTAGCCACTTCATTGTCTTAAAAACAAACCTTGCCTAATTTTTTTCGCCTGCATTGCAACACGTTTGTTGCCTTCAGTCTTAATCACTGTCCGCTTTCCAGAAGATTCTGTCCCTCTCTTCTCTACCTCCCCAGAGAGTAGCTGCAAACAGCAGGAAAATCTCAGTACTGAGTCTTCCTTAAGCTTGAAGGTTGAAAGGGAAGGACCCTCAGTATTCAGTGCCTGAGTCTTTGCCAGAAGTGTATGAAAGAAACTGTATCTAAACAGGTTTGAGCTCACAGATCGAGCCAGTCCGCTGATTCACAGATCAAGTTGAATTCACTGATCAAACCGTGTGATGTGAAGTGTGAATGCCTCTGGTTCCTGCAGTCTGCTGCCAGCTGGCACTCCCTGATACCTCAGGGCTACTTCAGCAGAGAACTGGGCTGGAAATCACACAGACCACAACTCTTACCAGATAAAGGTACCCGTGGTTATGTGTGTCTTTCTGAATTCATGTTCTCACTTCAGTGACTTCTGTACTCAAACAAAACAAAAAATAAAGATGACATTTTAAATGGTGTATTGTTATATTGGTGTTGACCAACCCAGTTGCATCAAAAGCGGTTTAGATTGGATATTAGGATTATTTTATTCACTAAAAGGGTGGTCAGGCATTGGAATTGCCCAGGAAGGTGGATGAGTAACTATCCCTGGAAGTGTTTGAAAGATATATAGGTGTGGCACTTAGGGACATGGTTTAGTGGTGGACTTGGCAGTGCCAGGTTAAGAGCTGGACTCAGTGATCTTAGGTATTTTCCAGCCTAAATGATTCTATGACTGTGTCTGAAATCTAATATTTTTCGTTATCAATAGTGATTTGTTTCAGAAGGGACAAAATATTCCCAGGTTTTAATGCTTCATTTCTACTAAGATATTCTTTGTGTACAACCTGCATGATCAGCATTGTAAAGGCAAGCTGCTGGCATAAATGCTCTCTCTGTTAAAAGTCAGAATGCAAGTCATGCATACAGGGTATTAAGTATTAGTTTTTGAGATTATCCTTCTTAAGAGTCCTGGAGCAATGATGTAAACTTGCCCTTGCAATAGTTACCACAACCCAAAATGTTGAAAGCAAAGCGATTCTCAAATTTTGAAGTATTTGTATCCATTTATAGCTTTTTCTCCCTTGTGACAATCTTCCAATAAAAGGCAGTGCTGGATTTATTTGGCCTAGAGGTTCCCTTTTTGAAGAGGTAGAGTGTTCTTAAGTAGTCAGAAAAATATTTACTGTCTTGATCCAGGTTCTCCATAAACTCTTCAGCAGTGACCCCTCAGGCAGGAGTAACACATAGTTTATGTACTGATTCTTCTGTACCTTTTCCTAGATTCCAGCAACCATTCCTTGCTTTCAAATAACCAACAGACCTATAAAGAATTTATGCTTATGTTAACAGCCTAGAAGTAAGTCTTAGTCTAGGCTTGTCCATTGAAAAATTCTCTGTACCTCTCTATTCTGTTTTTGTTCTCCAGCTGCAACTCTGATGTTTCAGAAATGGTTGAAATCAAGTATCCAGAGAGAATTACAGAGGATGCACTCGTCTTCCGTGTAACACCTAATGGCAGACAGCTTAGAAAGGCATCCTTTCCGAGGCTATAAATCAGAAAGTTTGTTCTGCCTGAAAAGCATTTGGGGTTTTAGTTTCCTGTGATCCTGGGGGGGCTGACCGAGCTGTTGGAGCTTTGTTAATGTTGTTTTATCAAGTGAGATGGGATGTAGAAATCACATAACGAGTCCAGTAACTCTTTAGCATGTAAAAGACGTGATGTTAATTGGAAAACTGAAAATTCTTCCATATAGTTTTCCACGAAGATTTCAAATTTTTTTGGAAAAGCACTAATGTCTTCTGTCAAATGTGTGCTTTAATGTTTCACTTTAATGTTCAAAACCTGTTGGTTTGGGACTATATGATATACATAGCAGTATGCCTGTACCTTTGTAAAGTCAGGGAGCTTTCCATTCTTCTAATTCATCTTTTGAACTAACAAGTGTATAGTATTTTGCTAATGAAGCTGGCCATGGAATTTGTGTGTCTTCCTTGGGCCCCTTTTGTTTTCATACATATTTCCTTTAATGACTGAGCTGTGGGTAGCTTTACCCACTTGACTGCTTCTGACAGCCTTTTGCCTCAACAAAGGCACCTGGTTCAGGTGCACCTGCTGCAAGACAGCACCCTGGCAGCAAGGACCACGTGTTCCTAAACTGCATGGTGCTCAATGCAAAAAACTGATCCATTCTGGTGTTTTATCAATAGGAAGTGTATGAAAATTCCCTGTACCTGTGTTACTGGGCCATGGGATAGTGAGGACATGGGATAGAATGTTTCACATCAAATGCTAAGTACTAGTTATGAATAAAATTGTCATATAATTGGTATATATTATTATGGAGGAAAATGTATAAGTGGATTATATCCAGTTGTATAGTGTAATCCCCTCCTGCTCTCAAGTTTTTCTTCCTAATGCAATAGTAATGGGCTTTCCCATCTGCTTTTGCAATGCATTCACAGAGGACAGTCTCTGACCCTAAGAAGCTATTACATCAACAGTGTCCCCCTCTCTATTCTCAGATGAGTAGCGATATAGAATTGGCTTTGTGCCACAGCTGTGTATAAGCTCATCTGTACAGTTTTCTTTCTGCATTCTGATTTACTATAGGATTTCTGGCTGATGCTGGTTAGATCAGTTTTTACCACAATCAGTCTTCCTGATGTATTCTGTGACCATACCTCTTCCTAGCTGTGAGCAGGGTGGGAGCAGCAGAAAGCTTAGGCTGCTTGCCTGGCTGACTGGGTGAAGGTGTCTGTAGCCATAACTGGTAGTGCAAGTGGCTTGCAGGTGACTGGCTGTAACCTGTCACTTTGTGCAGAGCTGTGTTTCTGCCTCATCCATCACATGTAGCTGTAAAATGCTCCGGTGGTGATAGGAGATGCTGCTATAAATCTGTGTATTTAAATCATCAGCATTTGAAATTTCAGTAGATTTATCTTGCTTAGGGCATTTCTTCCCCTGCGTTCTCTCTGAGTATGTACTTCCCTTTTCTAAATAAAAAGTATCTTAATGTTGCGCGCTCTGTTACGCGCTGCTTGCTGGCCGCTCAATGGCCTGGCAGGCGACAGTTACTGTGCTCCGGCACCGTGGCCAACAAAGTTCAGTTTGGCAGCTTCGGGCTGGGCCACCGCAACATCTTAATATTCCAATTACTTTGGAATGACCTTTTTGCTGCCATGTTCTCTTGATCTTGGAGAAGAAAGGCTGGAGATGAGCCTCCCACTAGTGTCACAGCTGCTACCTGCTTTGACAGGTACCTTGCAGTAAAACAGTTTCGTCACTATGGACTTGAAGAGAATGGAGTGTGTTCCTTTGGTTGGCTTTTTGGGGGCACAGTTTGGTTACTCTTTGCACTACGCCATAATGAAAAGTCTATTTGGATTCTTTATTGTGTGTGGCAGGCTTTTTTTTGGGGTTTTTTTACCTCATTTATTTTCTGGTTATTACCTGTCAGCTTCATTTACTATCTGGAGAAACTATGGATGCAGGGGGCGGGGGGGGGGCACAGGGAGCAAAACCCACATTGACTACTGACTTGTCAACAAAAGCATCAAACATCAGTCTTCATCTTGCAGTTGTCTGGAATAAGGATTAAATTGCCCATCGTCCTATGGCAACAGGGGAGCCTTCCGTAAGTGGGTATCAATTTGTTTATTTACCAGACCAAAACCTATTTTGACTGCTCTTATATGTTCTTTCTGCAGAAGTTCTTTTCTTAGTACATTGTAACAGGAATGGTGTTCAGTTAAAACTTTGTGCTTCTCCAGCCCTCTGGCATTAAGTTAGGAATTATTTTTGTCATTGTGTCTGATGCATTTGTTATTGATAGTGTTTTCTCGTTGGATTTTCTCTGCTGGCTAAGTATTATGTTCCTGAATTCTGGATCTCTTAGGACTGCTCATTTATACGATATTTTATTTTTGTTTATGTGAAATGTGGAAAATGCTTGCAAATGACATGTAGTGGCTTCTTTGTGCATGTCATCTGACTTATAGTTTTAAAGTTTGTGGAGTACACAGAAGATTGTGCAACAGGCATTGTTTACTTGCCTAGAATTGTGAGACTAAAAACTGCATCCTTGCTGCAGCCATAAAATAATATGGCAAACGTTACCATTCCAGATCAGTTATGGTCACATGTTTCCAGCAGTCAGTTTTCTGGCAATAGTCTGTTTGCTCGGTTCTGTCCTAAGGCAGGTGAAATGTATTTGATGTGTCCTAATGTTCAGCCTCTCGTGTGACTGGGTATTTACACTTTTGAGATGTGAATGAGGGTGAGGAAGACAAAAACTGAAATGGAACCTTTTGTTTTTCACTTCAGTCAGGTACCAGATTCTTCAAATTCAATGGTAGTCTTGATGTGCTCAGGGCCTCTCTTCCTCTGCAGAAAACTGATAGTAACAATTCACTTCAACGTGTTTATGATGCACATATGCTTGTAAAGTTCATGCATGATCCCTTGGATGTCATTTGAAACTCATAAAGGTGTGGGAGTAGCAAATCAGCCTCATGGATTTTTACCTCTCTTCCAGGACTCATAGTTGGGGTGATCTTGAGATATGGGACTCCCTCCACGAGTGGCCATGACAAACCATTCAGCTGCTCACAGGAGGACAGGCCCTTCACCACCCTGCTGGTCAACGTCAGCGGCAAATTCTTCGAGTATACGCTCAAAGGGGAAATAAGCCCTGGGAAGATCCACAACGTGGAGCAAAATGACATGTTGAGAAAGGTGAGGCTACACCATTTCTTGTGCGTGGCTGAGTGTTTCTCCTTCATCTCTTGCTTCCCTCCCTCCTCCCCCTTCTATCCTATTTGAATGTTAGGTAGTATCAAGTGTCAGTATTCCTGATAGTAACAGCACTTCAATGCTTAATTCAAAAGCACCTTCTGTATTATATCACTGCTGGAGAAACTGTGCTCTGTTATGTAGTGCTTTCCCAAAGGCCTTGGTTTGAAGGCTTAATGTATGTTTCTAACATCTGTAGAATTCACAGAGACCAGCTGAACAAAAAAATAATATAAATAAATATCATAGAAATAAATATAATAGAAATAATATAAATAAAAATATAAAATATAAATATAAATAATAACAAAACAAATAAACACAATATAAGGGAAAGGATAATTTCTTAGTGAAAAGTGATTGTTCCTTGCTGTTTGTTTTTTTTTTCCCCCAGGGTTTTAAAATCTGTTTATTGTCAGGAAATAGTTACTACTTCCACCCCTATAAACCACCAAACGAGACAGTCTGGTGTTTGAAGTGAAATTAACCTATCAGCTATTATTCAGATGTGTTATTTGGCTTTTTATTCAGTGTCAAGAATTAACCACCTTTTGTGTGTATCAAAGCTAGACTTTGAAGTGTAGGATTGTGATCTAAAAATACTTCTTTCTGCAGATTATGAAGAGAGCTTAGCTGTCTATATGTATCTGTCTCCTGTAGGTATCTCAAGTTAGGTGAAATGAGTCCTACTCTGGGAGGGCACAGTTGTAGTGTTGTCTTCTAACTTGTGCTTAGGCAGAGGGTGAAGAGAGCCTAGTTAGTCTGGCATGTGTGAAGGTCTTCTGTTTGCATTTTAACTGTGGTTTTTTGTTGTTTAGTGTAGTGTAGTCCTTCATGGATATCTGGAACTCCTACTGAAACGCATGGAAGGGGTGTATGATCCAAATTTCTGAAAACTGGTCTTGTATCTGACTTGACTGGCTTACAATAACTATTCAGTGGCTAAACTCTCACAAAAAAGTAAACTAAAATAACATTTCATCTGCAGCTATACCAATATCAGATATCACAATAGGAGAGATCTTCTCCAGTACAATTTCTACTAGAAATTTGTAATTTAAAATGGGGGACTGTGTTTGGGACTGCTGGTAGATTGCAGGTAATGGATGTAATGCCTGTTCTTTCTAGATGTTATTTACCAACAAGAGCTGCAGCTTTTTGCTGCTGTGTACAAATGGAGCTGGCCAATGTTTTAGAGGGTCAACTTACCTACTTCAACAACCAAAAATAGTGGTCATCAGAAAATGAACGAGGAAAAAGACCTAATAATTTGTATATGTATGTTTCTAATTGAAATTTCATATTTTATTTTTTAGGTAACATTTGACCCAGAAGTTTTTTTCAACATTCTATTGCCTCCTATTATTTTTCATGCTGGTTATAGCCTGAAGAAAGTAAGTACAATAACTTCTGAGGAGAACGGGTCCTTTATTTTTAATGTGAGATTGCTGATTTGTTCAGGATTGTAGTCTCCTTTCAGGCTTTTACTTACAGTAAGGAAAATCTCTTTTTCTCCAGAGATGGTTAGGTCATATTGTTTTAAGAGAAAATGCGTATATTTTTGAGTATAAATGTATTAAACTCCAGTTAATTTTGCTGATTGGTTTTCCTTTGAACTTAGCCAGACATTACTGTTAGTTTCATTTAAAGTAAAAGATGTTGTGTTATGAATTGTTTTGGTCCTTCTCAAATGTCCAAAATGCAGTAAATTATGCTGAGAAGCAGACCTAACCCTGAATCCCAGTGGAGATGTGCCAGACCCTTAATGGCAGAAGGGCCTAGATTCTGATCTTGCTTGAAGACACCATGAATTGGTGCTGGTTTCTGTCAAAAAGCTTTCTGTCAATAAGCTACATGTAGGATCTAATGCATGGCACAGATCTGGTTTATTCAATTTATTGAATTTGGATTGAATTTACACAGCAGTAATTGAAATGTTTCTCTGAAATGGAGGTGTGTTTCTGTGTATTGATGCAAGTGAAGTAGTGTGCTATATGGTTCTGAATGGGCGATATAACTTTTCTAAAATAAGTATATAAACCTCTTTTTCCTATGCAGAGACACTTTTTCAGGAATTTGGGGTCCATTTTGGCTTATGCATTTTTAGGAACAGCAGTCTCTTGTTTTATTATTGGGTAAGTGAACTCTGATATCAGTTCCTCTCTACAGTAAAGTTTAAGTCAGTAAAGCACACTCTCTCTCTTTGCCTGCATACATGTATTTCCTGTATGTATATACACACACAGTTTAAGATAGCAGGTCGTGTTGGTTTGCTTGCCTACAATCTCTTATGCTGCTTATATTACTGTGTAATTACTGTATCTTGTATTTGGATATTCTGAATATTAGAAATCCTGAATTGTATTGGTGATCTTGGCTTGTCTCTCAAAGAGTTTCACTGGAGAAATAATCTATTTCTAAGAATAAGACTATTCTTACCTCAGAGCTTTTGGCCTGTGTATTTTATTGGGAGAAATAATACTGAGGGGAATTTTGAGCAGGGAAAATTTGGTGGAAAATGGAAGAAACATGTAGACTCTGTGCTCATTGCATGACGATTTCAGAATTTGCTTACTGGTTTTGTATGATGTCTTCTGGATCACATACTGCTTTCTCTTGACCTGTCTGAAATGCAGCTTGTTTGACTTGGAATGTTTTATCTTCTTTCTCTTCAGGAATCTTATGTATGGGGTTGTGAAACTAATGAAGTTGGTGGGTCAGCTGTCTGATAAATTCTATTATACAGACTGCCTACTCTTTGGAGCGATAATATCTGCCACTGATCCAGGTAGCTTGATGAACACTTTTTAATAACCTTCCAAAATAACCCTATTGTCAGGATTTTCTGCTGCATATTAACAGGACTCTATTTTCGGTTATGTTATATTAGTATCTCTGAGCCCCTTCTCTGAAATGCATGCAAATTCTGAGCATTTTGAAAGCTGTTCTCTGCTGATTCGTTACTGAACTAGTATGACACCATGGTATATTTGGAGAAAAGTGTAACTTTCCCATTCAAATACTTAAATATGTTTTTGCCCAGTGGTTTCTTGTTAAGCGTACATCAAGTTTAAGACTGCAAAGAGATGAAATTATTAAATTTTCTGGATAGCAGGACTTCCTTCTTCAGCTACATTGCTTGGGGCTGGGTAATTTAAGAGCAATATTTGAGGCCTTTAGGCTCTTTAGGTGGGGGATTTTTTTTCCTCTTTCAAATGAACTTCATGTTTTACAAGTTTAAGCAGAAAAATGCTTTTCTGGCCAAGTAATTTCAGCTTTTGCCCAAATAATGTAGGCATTGTTGACTCCTTCAGAGTCAAGCAGGCTCACATTGATGCTTTCACTTGACAGATCAGTTTGTAGGGCTGAAAAAGGTCAGGGGCCAGGGTAGGGAGTGCTGAAGTATGAAGCTTGACATTTAAAGCAGTTTATTTGAGGTGCTTAGTGGCGATTAGTGTGAAAATGGGAAGTAGCTCCTGTGATTGAGCTGAGCTCTGAACAGCTGGTGGTTGCATACAATTTATGCAAAAAATCAGCATGTGATTTTTGAAGTGTGTACATGGGAACATCTTCAAGATCATGGTCTTTCATCTCAGACCGAATTTTCTTGAAAGAATGATTATAAATATTTAGCACTCTTGTCCTTTTTAAATTATGTGGAAATTCACACCTGTGGCACAGTGTATACTTTGGGGAGCACTTGGGATTATTTGTACTGTTTCACAATGCCTGAAATAATAAACCTGGATCAACAACCCATACAGTTTTTAAAAGCAGGAAGAGCTGCACAACATTTTGTTGATTATCTTAAATGGAACATGTTCTAAAATAATATCAGGGCTTTGGTAGAAGGGCTTTGTTTGTCCCATGCCCCTTGATCATGGGGGCCTTGCTATGAGCACTGTGTAGATGGGAGGCCAACAGAGCCACCTCCTAAAGGAACTGCCCTAAAACTCATGGAGGATTTACTTACCTGTAGGTAAACATGACTACTGTTTCCCATTTTAGTTTTAATCCTGTACTTACTTCAGTTCTTGGGTTTTGTTGCTTTAGCAAAACTGGAAAGTCTGCTCCACAGCTCATGCAGTCATTCCAGTGTTGTTTTTCTCTTTTCTTTCTGTAGTCACTGTGCTAGCAATATTTAATGAGCTGCATGCTGATGTTGATCTCTATGCCCTTCTGTTTGGAGAGAGCGTGTTGAATGATGCTGTTGCCATTGTATTATCCTCGTAAGTAACTATGTGAATTTCTACTCTGAAATTACTAAATTGCTTTTGGCATTTCTCTAAAATAAATGCTTTTCCTGAGAAACATTTTTTTAAGTTTAAATGGATTGCCTTTAACTGAATTGGTAACCATTACAAATATTTGTCAGGACCCCTAATGCATGCATAGGCCAGAATGACACATATGCCTTCAGTATGGGATTGCTTCCCTGCAGCTCAGGTAGAGTTGTCACAGAAAAAAATATTTTCTGGTGCCACTTCTAACTTCTCATTGTGTTCTCTCTTTCTAGATCTATAGTTGCCTACCAGCCAACAGGTGAAAATACCCATGCTTTTGATGCTGCAGCATTTTTCAAGTCTGTTGGTGTTTTCCTTGGAATATTCAGTGGTTCTTTCATGATGGGAGCAGTGACAGGGGTTGTGACAGCTCTGATATCCTTTTTCATGTTTAATTATTCCAGCTGAGATGGCACATGTGGGTATTAGCAGGGCTTTCCTGTTTCCAATTATAGCAAAATTGACTCCAGCTTGTTTAATTCTGAGTGTGAAGAGGTGATCAGTACTCATGTGACATTTTTCTGTGGAAAGACATTATAGGTACCCACAAAAATCAACTCTTTCCAATTAAATTGAGGCCATACTAGAAGTTTTAGTGATGTTGCTGCAATAAGCCAAGGGAGGACCTTAAACAGGCATGTCCTAATAATATTTAGTTTCTTTTTATGAAATTAGAAAACCTAGTTTTTATTATTAGTCTTGAAAGACATATCCTATGATAACTGGTATTTGATTCTGTCTTCAGCAAAAGCTCGCAGTTATTTCTGACCCCCACAGCAGTCTTTGAGTCCTGCATTTGAACTTTTTGCCAGGAATCTGATGTCACGTTTTGGATAAGATTGTATCTCCATGAGAGTTAACTTAATAACATGGTGTGTCTTGCAGGATCTGTTATGTTCTCTTGATGCTTTTTGCTGCTATTTGGTTAGATCTGCAAGGTGCTCAGCAAGCAACTTGTATGGGTTTTGTTTTAGGTTCAGGCAGGAGACCTTCAGCCTGAGCTGCTCCAGGAGTCATGATGCTTCTTCAGGAAAAAAATTAGGTCTTTGCCTTCTGACTGGCTAGTGTAACCATATCTGAACACATCCCAGGCTGCTTTGATCTGCCTAGACTTCTGAACACTGACCTGAAAGGGGTAAAATGTGATGTTTTATACGATGATCATGAACCTGTGACCCTTAAGCTGTAATGCCTCAACTGTATCTTACATACACACTGTGCAGATTTTCCTAACATGTCTGCATAATGGAAACCTTTAAGTATAACAGGAAAGATGTGCTGTTGATGCTTTAATGTTCACTCTCAGTTCCACTGCTCTGCAATCAGTGTGACCCAGAACAATAATTCTTACTCTGGCTTTTAGGCTACCAGCCATCCACAGCTCTCACTGCTTAAATGCAGTTGCTGTGGGTTTTGGCTTGCTGGTTGGCTACTAATTATGGCTGAAATACATTCAGATCCACTTTGTAAAATTATGCTTCTGAAGCACCAACTGGTCCTTGCTTTTTCTAATGGTTGTGCTCAGGAAGGTGATGCGAGGCTGTTCAGAACAAATCCTCTGTGATGGCATTTCGTGTGTGTAGTGGGGTTTTTTCTCTTTTTGTTCTGTTTTGGTTTTAGTTTTTGGTTTTGTTCTTTTTCTTTGGTTGTTTAATTATATAACTATTTTCTTTCGGAAACATCCTTAGTGTTGTGCTATGCTGTAAAAGCAAATTAATTTGCATTTTACTCTTCATAGCTGATTAGAACCTGTAAGTTATAGATTAAGTTAATAGATTGTTGTTCCTATAGTTGAAGTACCTATACCTGTACCTCTCTGAGTAAGGGGTTTCATGCAGCCATGCACTGTCCTTTGAGAATAGATAGAATACTTGGTTCCAAGTGATGCAGATAATACACAAGGACTTATGGCTTTCAACAAGCTGTCTGTGGTTTTTAAAAAACAGTTAAGGTATAGTACCACATTGTATATTCTTTCTAAATTGCAGAATCTGACTGGTTGAGAAGATGTGAAACACGAGGCCACATCTAACGAATAAATAAAAGAGTTAAGAAAAAAGAAATAATAATTTAGTTTCAGTTACCATTTCAATTTGATCAATTATATGGAATAATAAAATGTTTTTCTTTTCTTGCCTTTCTTCATCTTCCTCCAAAATGATGAGCACAGGTTTTAATTTCAGATTTAATTAAATATTTTGATACGGTTACTTACAATAACAGCAAGGGGAATAAACAGTTTGATTCCCAAAACTGCCAGAAAAGACTCGAAATAAGGAATTGGTTCTGATGACCCCTTGCCTAACTTCAGTGGAACAAGGTTCAGCTTCTTCCTCTCCCATGGAGTGACTGTGGCTATCCAGTTTCCTTAGGCATCCATGAATGTCCCTTGAGCCAGGCACTGGGATTATCTGAGCACTCTGTGGGGAGGTGGGTTCCAATTTTTGTTATGATAGATGTTGCTGCTTCAGAAGCATGATCTTAGAAAATAGATCTGTTTGGGGGAAGTGGTGGGGAGGAATTCAGCTAAGCTTAAAAGTTTCTGTGCAGAATTAACAGCTGCTAAAAAAATATGCTGTGTTTTATATTTGGTATAATGCCAACTTGGTCTGGGCTCTGTTTTGAGGGCAACCTTCTGACAAAGTAAGGTAATGGCTGAAGGTGTGTCTGGAGTATATGTTTGCCCTAGTCCTGAAATGCAGAAAATGTCAGCAAGAAGTAGGTGTGAATGGAGGGTTGGTACTGATTGCCTTCATATGAACTGCGCATAGCTGTTTGCACCTCAGATACAGTGTGCTGTTCAGTGTCCACCTGCTGCCAGAGTAGTGCTCAGGAAAAAAAACACCAAAAGAGTTCTATAAATATGTGAACAACTTTTTTTTTGTAGTGTGCGAAGAGCTAAATTTAACACTACTGAAATCTGTTCCACCTCTTCGGTAGCTGTATGAATTGTTAATTCAGTGTGTGCTTTGGTGTTCCTCAGGTTTTGCTCTCCTCTGCATGATGAACCTGTTTTTTCTTTCCATTGAAAGACTGAGCTGCTCTGAGTTGTCTTTTTCTCTAAAACACATCAGCACAAGGACAGGAAATACATTTTGTAGGCAGCAATTGTTTTGCCTAAAAAGTACTGAAGTAGCCACGCTTGCTGAAAAAGACTTATCAACAAAGATGAGCAGAAAAATTTTTATAAATCTTACTGATCTTAGGGTTGCTGTAGTCAAGAACAGCCCTGTGAATTAAATGCTTTCGAATGCATTTTATGCTTTATTTGAAGGTGGGAGTGGGACTCATAATTGAGGTTAGCAGGGGGAACAAAACATCATTCCCCCTCCCATTCCCTGAAAAACCAAGGCACACACAGTCTAAAAGGAACACCCTTCATTGCTAGCAGTGCAAAGGGAAACATAGAATAAGATATTACCTCTAAGAGGTGGAGCCACACTTACGCTGTGGATATGCAACAAAAATATCCAGAACTGATTGATGCAAGTTGATTCTGACATTTGCCTTGATGTGTTGGAATTCCCATTTTTCAGCATCGGAAATGTTTTGTTTTCTGACAAGCACTGTCTGTTAGTACATAAAAGTGTTTTTCATAAATATTGGGAACAGAGAAGACAATGGATTTCTTTTTGATCCCTTAACAAGTGAATTAACGTGACGAAGTTTACCAAGTTGCACTGCTTCCCCCTGCTGGAAACGGCTCTCTTCTTCTTGATGTCCTGGAGCACTTTCCTGCTTGCAGAAGCTTGTGGATTTACTGGTGAGTTGTTGGGATTCAAGCACGTGGAGACAGAAGTCTTGTCCATCTCAGCAGCCATTTTTCCACTTTCTCACTAAAGCTTTTCCATGAGAAACATATTTGTGCTTAAAGCTGGGTTTTTTGGGGTTTTTTTGTGTCCTGTTCAATGTCGAAGCTCAGCTCACTGTGTAACCAAGGCTTTTAAGAGAAAATGTTTGATTCAGACACCACCTCCCTAACCTGGTATCTCACTCACTTGAATGGAAAGTTTATAAAATCCCAAGGCTAAGAAAGATGTACAAATTTAATGGAGCTCGTGAAGGGAAAGTGTGGTGAGCTGGCAGTAAACAGGCTGATTTTTGCATGTGGCTCTGTTCACAGGTGTGGTGGCTGTCCTCTTCTGTGGAATTACCCAGGCACATTATACATACAATAACTTGTCAGTTGAATCAAGAAGTCGCACTAAGCAGGCAAGGATGTCTTTTACCTTTTTTACAGTGCATTGCTGTAGTAGTCCATGTACTTTCATTTTCACAGCATCTTTTCTACTTGGCCTTTAACATGTGATGGTTTTCTCCCTAGCTCTTTGAGGTATTGCACTTCCTGGCTGAGAACTTCATCTTTTCGTACATGGGCTTGGCACTGTTTACTTTCCAGAAGCACATATTCAGCCCAGTTTTCATTATTGGAGCTTTTGTATCCTTTTTCATGTTGTGTGAGGTTTCTCAGTTGTCTTATGTGCCCGAAAACTTGTGACGTCTGTTGGCTTTACCAAACAGAGAATGGTGGCTGGCCTAAGTTTCCCTAATGTCTTGCAGGCACAATAATTTTGAGAACAAGCTTTGGTTGCACCTTACATCAAAGCCCTATGGCCTCTGTGCCACACAGTTGTTGGCTCTGTACCTGAATGTTAGAAGTCATATCAGTTCACTAGATAAATAAATGAATATGCTTTACTGCGGGTTTTGGCCATTGACAGCCAAAACTGCTTGTGTTGTTCTTGTATTTGAACTTTGGAGACCTAGAAAAGGGTTCATTTTTCTCTTCACTTCCAGTGGTTCCTTGAGAAAGTAAGGGGCAAACTTCAAATGCATAAAAAGGAATGTGGGGGAATAGATCATCTTTGAGCAATGCCCCAGAGGTCAGCATCTCGGGTGATGGGAGGAGAAAGGAACTGAGCTGGGGTGCAGACCATGACATGAAGGGTACACAATTAAAGGTTCTGCCATTGTCCCTGGCTGACTTGGTACCTGACTCTCAAATTCCCCAGAACTGACACTTTGTAGTAATCACACTCATGTAAGCTCTGCATCCTGCCCCTGTGAAATGAGTTGTGTAACTATCTCTTCACTATACTCCTGGATGCTTGAAGATTCAGCGCAATTAAAAGTGTGCATGAAGAAATGGGAACTAGTCTTCCAGTCTTGATTTCCCCCTGCCTGCTGTAGGAGTAGGGCTACTGGCAATGGAGGTAAAACCTGGTAAAAGGACATATAAAGATGGCCTTGTATGAGATGTACTTATTTTCTCTTCTTTCCACTGTTTTCTGTACTACTTCTCCGAATTTATCACATTTGTCTTTATTTTCCTATGGCCATTTACTTTTTTCTGACATAGTAATAAATTTTCTCCTGCGTCGCCTCACATCCACTTTTCTGACCTAAGAAATGCTCCAGAGCCCTGCAGACACTTGGATAAAGACATGAACAGAATAGTTGCATCTGGTATACTAAGCAATGCAGTTTTTCATGCTTAGCGTAGCCTTCCATCTTCTCTCAAGTTATGCTGTCTGCCCTGGGTTTGTTTTCAGTAGTTGTTTCTCTTCCTACTCACCTTTTAATAAATTTTCCACATCTTTTTCTACCACTGCACTTTACCTCTGTTGCCTCTTGAGTGTTTTTCTACCTTTGTGAGGAGGGCAACTAGTACTAGCACCCACATTTTACCTCAACACCTATGGGTCCCCATTGAGTTAGCAACTTGCAGGGGTGAAATGTAGAGGCATCACCAGTTGTTGAAAGTGAAAGGCTGGACTGCAAAGGCAGAACTAGAGCCTCAGCATCCTTGGCAAAATTTTAGCTTTTATTCCTACATATATTAGTCTTGATGGCTTCTGATGTCTGATTTCTGCAGCCCTCAAAAGGACTGGTAAAAAAGTTGCTTGGAATAATTACGTGAGGGTTATTGTATAAAGTAATAATCAAAATCCGATTTTCCTAGAAATATTCCCTGCTGACAATATTGCTTTACTTTAGCTATGGCAACAACCCAGTGGTGTCTAGAGCTCTTATATGGTTTTATTTCTTTTCCTTGGGAGATGCATTATTCTAATGTTCCCATCCCAGCAGCAAATGATCCATGTTTGTTGGGTTTCTGGCTGTGATGGCGTTTTACAGGATTTCAGCCCACCACTCTAGTTTTTTCCAAAGTGTTTCTTCTACAGTGGGGAGAGTGTTTTTAGCCTTCTCCTTCTTCACTGGAATCACTGGATTTTTTTGCACCACAGTAAGGGTGCTTGCCACCTACTGACATGAATTTCTGCAATACTCTTTCACTATTCATTTTCAACTCCATTCTAGTGCTGACAAACGGCTTTTGGATTTATAGTCTTAGTAACTCTATACTGTTAAATGTTTGCTAGCCAATAGGAGATTTTGCCACTGCAGGAGCTATAACAGGGTGGCCACTTGCTGGTCTTAAGTTGGTTTCCCCTCTATATACAGGGCGGCATTTCTGTTTTTCCAAAACACAAAATTGAATGGTGGTCATGATAATTGTTTAAAGTGTGAATTTTCAAAGAAAAGTCCTCATTTGTACACTTGGTCATTTTAATACTATGTATAATTTCACTATGCATTTAAAAACTTATTTACATTAGTAAAAATTTGCATTTTGTACAATTACTTCTCTATGCACAAGTTGCATAAAATTGGGCAAAGTCTGCTTTAGATACACAGCTATAGGAAGAACACTTGATATCATGATGTAAACCTCTCACTAAAACAAAAGCTTCATGTTAAAGCCAGGTATCCAAGACTGCATATCTCAGGAAAAAAGAAATCCTTAACCCTCAGCTGTAAACAGGTTGCAATCTTTTTGGGCAGAGCTGCACATATCTACCCCCTCTCCTTCTTGTTGAATTTGGGCAGAAGGCATAAGATCAGCTGGAGCTTTCAGCACATGATGATGTTTTCAGGTAAGAGCAAAAATGCTGGGAAATGCAAAAAGTCTTAATTTTAACTCATAAGCAATCGACAATGCTACCTTCTGCTTTTATGATCCACTTTCATGCATCCTAAAGGGAAGGCTTACTGATTGTTGCAGCATGCCATCATATATCTTTCAGCCTTTACAGAAAGTCCCATATCTGGGGTGAGTGACATCTTGAAATGCTACCTGCTCACAGCAGGCAGCACCTCTTGTTGGGAATAGAGCATTTTCCTTTTAAGTGCTTGTGAAGGGCATGGGAGAATTGGCATGTATCTCCTCCAAAAGGTTATTTCTAACTGAGATGAGGTTCGTATTGTGCAGAAACAAATACCTGCTGAGAAAGTTGAGGTGTATTTATGGGTGCCCTTTCCCATTTAATTGGACAAAGGTATTTGACTTAAATTGCCTTGTAATTTCTGTCACACAGATGACTGTTTAGGTTTGTCATTTAAGGCAAATTATGTATTGTGTGTCTAAACATGTACATCCTCAAGAAGTTCCAGGGAATCCTCTGTACACAAGAGAGTATAAAGAGGATAGAGCCAGGCTATTTTCAGTGCCCTGTGCCAGGCCCAGAGGTAATGGGCACAAACTGGAACACATGAGGTTTTCTGTTTGAACATCAGGAAACCTTTTTTACTATGTCCAAGCACTGCACAAGTTGTCCAGAGAGGTTGTGGCGTCTCCGTCTGTGGAGATATTCAAAAGCCATCTGGACGTGGTCCTGTGCAACCTACTGCAGGTTGAGCAGAGGTTCTTCAAACAGGGGAATTGGACCAGATGAACTCCAGGAGTTCCTTAAAAGCTTAACCATCCTGTGATTCCTCTACGTAAGAAGTCTGCAGATGGCCTGATGCCATGGCTTGTTCTTGCTAGTGAAGTTTCATAACAGGGAGCAGGGGGGAGGGAGAAATACATAGTCTGCCTGTGACCATGTTATTAACCAGACTATTTTTCTAGCTGATAAAAATGTCATATCAAGAACTCACATTTCAATTATGGATTCAACTGGAAAAGTGTGAATTTTAATCTGGATTCAGGGAGCTGCTTGACTTATATAATGTTTTGCTGTTGTCCACAACTTGTTTTTTTTCTGTCTTCCTTTCCTGTTAGTTTCTGGAAGTATTTACACCTTTTCATAGCACTTGTGGATTCTATAAGTTACAGAAAACCGGAAGGGCACATTCTGTTGTAAATCATCCCAGGGCATAATTTATCAGAGAATCTAAGGAAATTACAACTTGCTGGAGCCCAGTGCTTTCTGCTTGTGGCAGGGAGGGAGCAAGGAAAGGTGCTATGCTATCCACAGTCATGGCTGCACTTCTGAAGCTGTGTTATTTCGTTCTTTTTGATAGGTCTCAGGGGAGCCATGGCGTTTGCTCTGGCTATACGAGATACTGCCACCTACTCCCACCAAATGATGTTCTCAACAACTCTGCTCATCGTGTTTTTCACTGTGTGGATTGTTGGTGGAGGTACAACCCCCATGCTGTCATGGCTGAACATCAGGTCGGTATGCAGCTGTGTGCTGGGGAAACTTCACTTTTCAGGAGGCAGCTGTGCTAATTTGGCCTAGTTCTACAGAAATTGATGCTTGCTAGAAGCATTTAGAATGTGATATTTTCAAGATATATATATGTAGATATTTAGAACATGATATTTTGTAAAGGAAGGTGCTAGTGCAGTCTGGTGAAGAAAATGTACTGATGCTGCTGGGATTCAGCCTAAAGGTGCTCTGGTGCTCTGCAAGTAGGTATCTAGGTCCTTGTCAGTCCAGTAGGATATGGAATAGTGTTGCCTGATAAAGTAGCTTTATATTGAAAAGAAAGAATTAATCTAGTCCCAAATAAACTCCATAGTATACTAAGACCGTTCCCTGTCTTTTGGCTCTTCATAATGGGCCTGTTAAGGTTTTTAAGTTCAGTGGATTCTTTAATGGGTGGTGCTAAGCTGAATACATTAAACAAAATCTGATGTTATCTAAGCAACTGGGATAAATGGGGTCCTGCTGGTCTTCTGGGTGTGTTTCCTCCTGTTTTGAGGAGATCTGTGAAAATGGTAAGTTGCATGATTATAGATGTTTGACCGTAAGTCCTGCCTAATACTTAGTACTTTTGACTGCATGTACTTTCATATTTGAGAATACTTACCAAGAGATGTGCTAGAGAATCACAAATCAGTCATTAAAATTCTGGAAGTTTTGGCAGTTTGGGAGACAAATAGAGGGGAATTAATACATGTTGTACAAGCCCTTTAGTGCATTTTTCATATGTAAATTATTAGTGCTCTTTGCCACTTGAGAATTTTCTTATTTTCTAATTGTGTTAACCAGAATTTGTATCCCACTCTTGTGATAGTATAGGAAAAAACCATCCTAAGTAAAACTGGTTTCAGTCTTTAGAACTGATCATTCTCAGGGGCTGGTACTGCTTTTGGAAAACTTCAGTGATCTGCTTGTTGCAATAGGTAGCAGGTGCTTTTTAGGTTGGCAAGAAAAAAAGGGTAGGATTCTCATAAATGCTTATGAACTCTTCTCATGGAAGATAGCATGTTTCCAGCTGGACATGGATGTTTCAGTATCTCATCTCTGACTAACAGCAAACATCGGGAAATTGGGTTTTTAACCAGAAGGAAGCAAGACTTCATGTAGTCAGGCTCTCTGCAGGTCATATCATTAATGACAGGTAATGCAACATCTGGTGCGAAGTCAGAGACAAAGCCAGTGTGAGCACAGTTGTGTCATTAATGGTTGTGAGACACCACACCCTGATGATGTGATAGTTATAAGAGCTAGCATCCTTCAAGCCTTTTGTCCCGTTGCCTGTAACTCTTCTGTTGAGGAAGCGTGGCTGGGTATTTCCTCCAAACCTTGTCACCCAGCAAGGGACAGATGTGCTGCTGACCAGGTAAATGAAGAGGAATTGTGTTCAGTGTGCCTGCATTAGAAGGCAGCTTCTGAGTGCAGTCAATCATTACCTCTGCTACAGGGCTCCTCCAGTCATCATCAGCAGGACAGGACTGAATCCTTGCATGGGGCCGAGCCCTTGGCCAACTGGAAAATCGTTCTGAGGTAGCAGCTTTTTTTTCTCCCATCCTTCTCCATCGAAACCAAGAAGCATCCAAGATTATGCATTTACTCCTTCAGCTAATCTAGTTCAGTAGCGAGACCCCATAAGCCTGGCTGATGAGCTGGTCCTGCAGGCAGAGAGAACGAACACCATATCCATTCCAGGCTTATCCCTCAAGGTGGCTAAACTTGCAAAAGTCATTAGTGGGACCAACAAAGCAGAACAGCTGTGAAGGCTATGGTACCATTCCTAGAGAAGTAACTACCAAAAGGCAGCTACTGAAGCAGTTTTGAGTGTTTAGATGTTGTTTTATGGGGGAGACTTACCCCTTCTTGTAAGTAAGCAGTAATTTTTACTGTCACTTGTTTGGCATGGTTGACAGAAAATAAAGGGTTGACTTTCCTGTTAAGGGAAGGATAACATATAATAAGGGAGCTCTGTAAAGGAAGCATTTTAGAGAACTGCGTGGGTCTGCCTACAGCCGGCTCGGTAGGCACTGACTTGCCGGAGTCTGCACCGTATGGGACCACATGAGATCAGGTATGTGCCAGGAGGTGGCGACCGTGTGCAGCTGATCGAGAATTAGAAACTCGGTGCCGGTGAGGTCCCCTCAGTGGTTAGAACACTTTCTGCTGGAAAAAAAAGTCCTGATTTTACAGATTAAAAAGAAAAAGGACAAATTATTTTCCAGCTGAATTTTAAAGTCATGTCAATTGTCTCTTTTCCATCCCCTTCTACCCAGTGGAAGAGGGAAACAGGAGGAGATGAAGATGAGATGCTGTCCCAGTGCCTGGCTCAGCAGCAGAGTGCATAGTGCTGATGCAGTCTGGAGGCTGTGCAGTGGGTAACTTGTCCCTGGGATGCCTTCTGAGCCTTGGCACTTGCCCATTAAGTTCCACTGCCAGAGGCTGGAGATAAGTAGCGGTCACATACAGGATTATTTGGCAGAAAAGAGGTTATAAGATAAAAGGTAGTTTGTTTCCTAGATAAAGTGAAGGGGTGTAGAAAATTAATGCCATGTGTATGTTGGACTTAAATGTCAGGATTTGTGGGGACTCCTAAGAGTCCAGTTCTGATGTGAAGGTCATACCAGCTGTATCCTGGTTGATGGAAGGAAGGAGGGAAGGCAGGCAGGCTGGCTAGTCAGCCATTACCAAGTCCTCATGAAATAATTGGCTTTGCTATGGTGTGGATGTAAACAGAAGGCCCATGTCTGGGCAAGTCAGAGGGGCCAAGACAGACATCAAACCCAAAGGGGCTTATTTAAGGTGGTGCCTGTATGATTTAAGTAGAACTGTACCAGGGAGCTGACTCCAGCCAGGACTGTCAGGCTGGCCCGATACCACCGAGTTCATGGGGAAGCAGCTGTGTGCATGCAAGGGGCCACGCCTGCACAAGGATCCAGAATTGCTTTGCTGTGGCTCAGAGGAAGAGGCACATGCCTTCTGGCCACACCGTTAGTTGTGTTCCATTTGGGATGCATGCTTAGTTCTTTACCTACTGTTGGTCCCTTCCTTCTCATGATATGAAATATTAAAAGTAGGTAAAGGGTGGAGGAGCTAACATGAAAATTAAGTTTTATTAAAGTAAAAAGCAGTATGAGGAGGCAAATAGGCAAAAATACTCTTTGTCTCCTCCTGCTGTTCTGAAAATTTCAGATATTTGGATGAGCAGTTACCTTTTCAGATAGGGTTGGTTACCAGGAACCACTGACCAGGCCTTCATGTACATCTAAGCAAAGGACCTGTGGTTTGGAGCAGAGGCTTAACTTCAGTTTACTGCTCAACTGGTTGGCAAAGTGAGGTCACAACTTCAAAATTCAAGTAAAAAAATAACGGGATCTTTAGATGCTTTTGATTTCTGCCACTTCACGCTGAGCAAATTAAAAATTAACAGTAGAAACTGGAGTTAAAGCCATGATATAATGTGTTAGAGTTCCTTGGCTGACTATCAGTGAGACACATCCAAGCATTTGGGGGGTAAACAGTTATATTTTCTTAGTAATAGACTTTTTTTCCTTAGAAACTAAAGCATGACTTGTATATTAAAAATATAGTCTCATCCTTTAAGACCTAAAGAAACAATTTCCTGGCTGAAGCTTTGACAGTCTCAGCAAACTTGAGAGCCATGTAAATCAAAACCACTGGCAAAATTCCTCTTTTCAAAAAAACAGCTGACTTCTTGTTTCATTTATCTGTCACAGGAAAAAAAGGGAACTCCTAGCATTTGTATTGCAAAACAATGTGTTTTCCATTTTTCATTAGAGGTTAGCGACCTGGTTCTTTTCATGTTGAATGAAGCAACACAGATTACTGCCTTCCCCTCCTCCATAACCTTCAGCAAATGCAGAAGTTATTGCTTATTTTTATGAAGTAATTTTAGTTACACTTAGCAACCTTTTCATAAATCTCAAAGCATTATACCTTACACTTTAAAATACTTTAGGTTTCTTTTTACCATAAAAGCTAAAGGTTGCACAGACAATGTCAACTTAGATATTTAGGGCCTTATGTCTGATTTGCATATACAGTCTTTCAAAGAGCTTTCTATTTAGTGATTTTTTTTCTGTAAAAGAGCAAACTGAAAAAGAAAACTGGAAATATTAACTCTCATCCAGCTGCTATGTGAACTACCTAACTATCTGGGATGGTGGTAAAACTGTTGGCTTGATGGCAGGCTCAGGTTATACTCCCTTCTCCTACCCAGGGTGATCCAATGATAAAATGTGCATTTTTTACATACCACGCCTCGGTGTGCTGGGATGGCAGGAGGACAGGGTTGATGCTGGGATCCAGCCTTATGCTGTGTTCCAGACTGGTGTGGGGGATGTCTGACAGGAGGTTACATCCTCCTGTTTTGCACCATTGCCCTCATTATTGTATTACTTAGATCCTTCACTACTTTTAGCCACTCTCTGCTGCCCTTGGAGGCAGATGCACAGACACAGGGGCTGTCCCTTGCCCTCTGTTTTGGGCTTTTTCCTTGCCCATCTCTTTCTGTACTGTTTCTTCCAGCTGTCTTTCCCCATCTAGTTTTTCTATTCTTCCTCCTTCTTTCCCAATCTCTAGTTTTTCATTATCAGTCTTGAATCTCCCTTAAGTGTGGGGCAGTGCAGCCTCCAAGCCTCCAGCCTCACCCCTCTGGGCCTTTCCCTTAGTAGGAGAAAGATTACCTCTTCCTCTGGAACTCTGGAAACAAGCATGGGAGATGTTTCCTTTTCTCTGTTCTTGTTCTCTAAAACACAGCAATTCACACCAGAGAGAAAAATTGTGGGGAAGACAGTGTAGGAGTTGGGTTGAGACACATCTAGAGCACACGGATGATATGAGTTGAACTGCCAGGCTCTGGCAAGCCTCAGGCAGCAGTTTGAGGAGTCATTGTCTTGGTTAGGTGAAGTAAACAAATACCCAAAGGCATCCTAAAAACAACCTGAGACAACTTTTCCTGATTCCAGGCGGTTTTAGTGATTGGGTTTTAATTTTTTAAAAACATGGTGGTGGGAGTTCTCTTCTTTCTCAGCCATCTTCTGAGAAACAGTTGAACTCTCTCAAAACAGCTAAAATTTTCCAAAAATGCTGCAGTCATTACAGACATCTGGGAAAACTTTAGTATACTAACTTGGCAAAGATACAGCAAAGAGAAAGAAGTTGTAGAAGGGAAGTTACTGGGTAGTGTTTAATTTTAGTTTTTGCTGTACATGCAGAATCATCTCAGTGATGGCCTTGGGGAGCAGAGTACTCTGACCTGGAGTGTATGTTGGCATGGGAAAAGAGCTATTGAACCTGGAATCCAAAACAAAGCTATCTAAAGTCTGGTATTTGCCTCGACATTCAAGGATTAGATGAGTACATGCTCTTCCCATCACAAGCTATGGCCTTAAATATTTGGTTGGTCAAGATGTCAGCCTTCAACCAGGGTGTGTACACCTGCTTTTTCTAAAGTGAGGCCTCTGTGGATTTCTGATCATCTGGGCTTTTATTTCACATAAGCAATATGTAGATCTTGACACACGCCTTTGTGGAAAAATATGGGGAAGAAACCCCATAGGCTGCTAAGGAAGGTATGTGAAAAATACTGGAAGCCAAGAATGTTTTCATTTATACCTAAAAAACCCCCACAAACACAAGTGAAAAAGGCAAAGCAAGGAGTAAAACCAGATTGCTATGACTGGAGATTAAATTAAAAATTGATGGTCAATTGTGAGTTAAACCAATGGAGTGATTTAGTGCTTGTTACCAGCTGGTGTGGAGTGCTCTGAAACCAGGCAGTATCAGTGACCCCTCTCATACCTGTATCACTTCCCATGACTACTTCGTCCGATGACTCTCTCTCTTTCAGATCATGTGTAGGTCTGAAGTGGTAGGAGTTGTCCTAGATTGGCTCTGTCTGTGTGCAGCACCAAAAAGAGCTACTGAATGTGGTTTTCTGGGGGATGTAGTCTGTCATTAATACAGATGCTTTGCCAGCTGGGATCTGAACGAATGAAGAATATTACTGGATATGCCAATCATAAATTGCTGTTGTTGCTAATTTTGTTTTATTGGTCACTTTGTCATTGCTCTGCCATTGTAATTAATGTATGTTCATGTTCACGCTTTGTCTTTTTTTGATTGGGTAGGGGGTTTTTTTGTTTATTTGCTTTGTTTTGCTGAAGAGCTCTGTAGATCCACCATCTCATGATCATTTTGTTACTCACATTGCATTCTTGTACTGTACCAGAGTTGGTGACCATGTTCCATCGGTGGAAGAGATGAGTGAAAGCCACTGGCTGT
Organism: Falcunculus frontatus; assembly: GCA_013398115.1. Lineage (NCBI taxonomy): Eukaryota > Metazoa > Chordata > Aves > Passeriformes > Falcunculus > Falcunculus frontatus. The sequence continues at coordinate 289,102 of VZRV01005804.1, forward strand.
ATTTCAGGTGACACTGTGCTTTCCTTGATACCACATTAACCTGGTGCTTAGCTTTTTTCATCTTTGTAACACAGAATGTGTGCTCTTTTTCTATACTGTGGCATGCTGCTGCTTCTTTTCTGAGAGTGCTGTACATGTTCCTCAACTCTGAGTCTATTCACTTATTCTGAGCTGTGAGAGTGTGGATCACACATCATGTCCTTAGTCTAAAAAAACCAAAACTATAAAACCCCACATTCTTTAACTCCGTCTGTAGATATTTAATAAAGCAAAACTAGAATCTCTGGCCTTGGAAGACTTGAGAGCTGAAAATCATGGATTTGATCTTAGGATCTTTAATCACAAAGGTATTCTCAAGCATTGCTTGAGGTTATTTCCTGTAACTCTTCAGGTTGGAAGGAACTTCATAGATGATTTAGCCTGGCCTCTTTGGGGATATATTTTTAAAAACAGGGAGACATCAACCAGAGAAAATCAGGATTCTGGTTTGTTTTTTTTTTCTTTGGAACAGATACATGGTTAGAGAGAGAATTTAAAATAAGATAAATTTCTAACTGACATCTGTAAGGGGTTGTGTGTCTATATATACGTGTGTATAGATATATATATGAACATACAGAATATTTATGTAAAGAAAGCTCTTTGGGATGGGCACTGAAAAAGTTTTTCATGTACCTTGTCACACTTGAAGGTTTCCAGCAAACTACTAGATTTGCCAGAGATGCAATGTGTTCGTTTGTACAGACAATCTGAGAATTATTATCTATTATACTCATTCTTGACTGTTGCCATAGTAAGTACATATGCTAAATCTAATAATGCCTGGTATTTTGGTAATTTGTCATCCACGTGTTGTAGGCATTGGAAAAGTTTCTGAAGTATTTCACACATTTTAAAATGATGTAGTAGAGAACTTGATGTAGTTCTATATGCCTTTTTACCATTCATTTCCATCCACTTAGTTCAGTTTTGTGTGTCAGCCGCTTTATCCCACACTGCTTAAATTACTGAATTATATATAAGCTTAATGTTTGAGAGATCAAATCTGAGTAGCTGCTCTCCTACATGCGATGCTGGAGTTGTAGCTGTAGGAGAAGGACCAAGAAGGCCAGGAGTCAGTTAAGGGCAGAAATGCTGTGCTTTGGTGTCGGGCGTTAGGAGCTCAAGACCAGTCCCTTTGCTATTACAGAGGTCTTAAAGCATGAAAAGCCTTTTTTGCCTTTAAAAAAAAAATCATTAGGAAGGAGTGAAGAAATACACTTAAATTGGATTAATTTTTACTACAGCATACTCTTGTCTACAGATTCCAATGACCTTCCCAAGGCTGAAATAAAGGTGTCTGAATTTTATATGCTAGTAATTGTCTGTTCTGAAGGAATAAGGTGTCTTTCAGATACCAAAGTGATTCCAGTGGGGGAAATAAATGGATTTTTCACCAATTTTGAAACATATATGCATTGCTACAGCTAAAAGACTGCTCATATTCTTCATCTGAAATCTTCTTTTTAAGAGTTACTTCTTTGTACACCCTTGGGAAATCCTCACACAACTGCTGCAAAGGGCTTTCAGAAAGGGTGGAGGGGAAAACAAAGACACTTGCTGGCATCTGCACTACCTTGGCCTTGCCTGTGCCACAGCTGCTGTGCCCCTCAGTCCCCAGCACAGAGGTTGTGCCTCTTCAATAAAACGCTGTTTTCACCCAGTGCTTGCTCACCTGCCTTTCTGCTGCGGGGTTTGAGCAAATCAGCCCAGCCTTTAGCAAGGCTGCCCTCTCTGTGCCACTGACCTCTGGGAGGGGATCTGTGTAAATCCATCCAGTAACAGTTTAATTTATAAAACAGGTTAAATAAATGAGAGTTGATACTGACCTTTACTGCACATTTAAATTACAGGAAGCTTTTAAAATATATTGAGCATGCAAAATGGATTTTTTCTCTTCACCGTAAGAGGAAAATCAATGTTGAAGACATACAGGCATCAGCTTTACTCATACTTTTAATTAGTGAAGTAGTTAAGCAAGGATGAAGTAATTTAAGTGGTTTTGGTGTTTCTCTTCACTGTAAAGGAGGTTGGGAGAGATTTGACTGGTTTTTGGTATTATTTTGTTTCAGGTGATAAAGGTGAGACTTCCTCAGAATTCTAGGGGCTGGGCCTGCAAAAAACCCATGATGCTTGTGATGACATCAGGGTATACAAACCTTGAAACTTAAACAGGCAAGCTTGCTGCCAAAAAATAAAGCTTCCTATACAATTGATGCTAAAGTAGAGGATAAGAGCATATTGTTTGAAAGATACAAAACGTAGTTGTGAGAATTCAAAATGGGAATGTATTTGGTGTTAATCTCTGAACTGAGCAACAGACATTGAGGGTAAATTTTAAAAAAAATGATTTATGGAAAAGAATTAATTATAAATATTCAAAATATAAATTCATCTGAAGAATAACTTTGAAAAAAAATTAAATGGACAAGTGTGTGTGGATATACTGTTTCAATACTGAAAAGAATATCTGTAGCATGATTTTTTTTTCTAAAACTTGAACCGTTTTAATATAGAAAAGTTCTCTTTTCCTCTTCAGCACAACAGTGAACCCAAACACCTGGCCTGTTATATACTGTGACTTTTCACTGAACAGTGTAGTTATCCTGCTTTGGTCCTCCATTAAGCCCCATTCTCCTGCCTAAGGGCAGTTAAAATCCTCAAAACAAATGCACAGCCTTGTAAGTCAAGTAAAATCTGAGATACTGAATTGTTTGGTTTTCTTATGTACTGTGAAGTGAATAGGTAACCCAGGGAGTAAAAACTATCTGAGGAATGCAAGCTATGTTCATCTTTTGGAAAGAGCTTCTTGAACTCTCCATTCACACTGTCAGCTACACAGCCAACATGAGCCTGGTTGCTGTGCAATAGCACATTGAACTTTCCCCCATGTGCAGCTGGAGTTTGGAAAGCCACAAATATTTTTCTTTTATTTTCATGTGTACTTAAAAAGGAATGTATAATCTTATATTTGTGTATATACATACTGCCATACTGAGCCGGTTTTCTGATGTTGCTTGTCAGCTTCCTGCATCAGATAACCAGTTTCCCTGCCAAAACCCCTTCCTATGAAGCGATAGCCAAAGCAGTAACAGCTCATCCCTTGTAACCTCTCAGAGCTCTTGTGAGTGGAGTTTAATTTTAGCATATGTTACAATCCAGTACTCAATCGATCTATCCAGTGGTTCCCTTAAACTGGTGAAGCTTTTCAGTACTGAGGCTGGTCAGTGCCAATGAATTTCCAGGCTAAATGTGCCTGAAGTTTAAGATGACTGTATATGGAAAAAGGAAGCGATGAGGAGAGAACAAGAAGCTCAGAAAAAAAGAAAAAAAATCCAAGCAAAGGACTGCGTCAGCACTAGTTTTATATGAGGCTGCTGCAGAGCAGCCTTCTGGATTTTCCCTTATCTACATTAACTCATGTGAGGCCTTGAGCTGGCTGTGAGTTCACAAGGATGACTTAAAACTTCTCTTCTTCTATTGTTCTATCAAAAAAATGCTGCCCTGGAAGCGATTTGAAAGTGTTCTCTTTTTATTTGATCCAAGCATGGTGTCTCTGGGACACACAAATGATACGGTCTGACCAGCAAGGTTCTCTTGGTTTCTGGTGATCCTTAGGGCTGTTGCATAAACACCGTGGCTATAAATAGCTGACAGAAAGTCTAAGTAACAAGGAAATTGCACTAAAGCAGCTCAGTCCTTTCTAAGAGAGGAGAAGTGACGATGTCAACAAAATCTTGTTGTCTGAAACGGCTGTTGCATGCTTTTTCCCACACTTATGATGCAACATGATGGAATTGAAACACAACACATTTGAGACTGAGAATCTTATCTAACTTTAGAGGCTGGAGGTTTAGGTTCTACAAGAGATGACAGAGATCAAGACATGAACAGGATATAAAACAGACAAGTCCAGTCTTAACAAAGAGCTAGCCCCAAAACAGACCAGAAAAACCTGAACATAATTACAAGGATTAAATGCCAATCTTGGATAGGAGCCCTATGTGCAAGGATGGTTCAGTAATAAGATGCTTTCTAACTAAGCAAAAGTGAGTAGAGAGATTCTTCTTAACATATTATTCTGTCAACACCCACCATCTCCTCGCACAAACCCTGCCTCACTCAGATGGAAGGCTGGACTACAGGCCACTTATTAGTCTACTGTGGCTGTGTTGTGTTAGGTGAATGAAACTTGCATAAAATTAATGTTGTGACTCTTTATAAAATATTTTTTGTACTTCCCATACATTAAAACTTGGAGTGTGTGTGTGTCTTTTCAAATTATGTATTTCAGCCATTCTCAGGTTTATCTGGAAGTTATTTGCTGAGGGAAATATTTAGGTTGGGCTTTATCCTTAGTTTCTGGTTTCTTCCTGCTGGACATAAGGGATACCCTCCACTGAAGAGGATGTCATCCACTTTTTAAGTCAAAAATAGTATTTTCCAGTGTTCTAAAAAAATTGGCAGCAAAGGTAAGCAGTTAAAGTTGATGCCGAGATGGAGTTAAAGCAGTTTCTTGAGTGAAAAAGTATCTTGTTTATAGCTATGTAACTACAGGAGAGTAATGGACACCTCTTCCTCAATCTATTCTTATAACCTCTCTGATGCAGCTTTGCTGGGTGCTTAAAGTGCTTTTAAAATGCATTCTGCCAAACTTGCAGCATTTGCAACCCTCAGTAACACCACTTGCTTTGTTTTCCTAATGTTTCTGTAGGGTTGGGGTTGACCCAGATCAGGATCCTCCACCTACTAATGACAGCTTTCAAGTCTTACAAGGAGTAAGTAATTACATAACTTCTCTATTAGGCTGATCTTATTTTATAACTAAGACAATAGAGAACTGCAGAATGTATGCATGGATAAAATCTCTCCTAGCTGGCAAGTCAGTAGGGGATTTTGCTTTGTAATACTGCAGCAATGCCCACTGAAAAACATTCAGTGGTGTTGGGTGTAATGCTGTCATGTTCGCGTTTTTGTGTACACTTAAGGCATCACAAACCTTCCCAAATCTAATAATACACTCTATATAACAATGCACTTTCCTCTTCCCCCACCTACCCAACATGCTTGCTTTTAGCATGCTACTGCATAAATAGTTCTTCTCAGTTCAGAGGTAATACTCTTGGCTCCTCTTCCTTAACTGATACCGAATTTTGGCCCTTGGATTTGCTTAGAATCCAAGATTAAGTTTGCTGATCTGATCTCAACTCTTGCATACCAAACCACAATCCAGCTGGATCCTGCCTGGACTACCTATCAACTGGGTGAAGCAGAAGAAGCACTAGAAAATTGGAATTTGTATTCAGCAAACTGTTGCTGTGAATGTTTAGTGAAGCTTTCCATGCATCAGTAACAACCCAAGAGTTGACTTTTTTCCCCTGAAATATGCTATTGGCAAACAAGATCATTGGAAAAATGTTGTTCATAGCAGAATTTTCAGTTTTGCTCATCTATAAACTGATTTGATTCACAGGAGGAGTGAAAGATCTGGAAAAAAACAAAACAGCTCAAAAATTCCTCAGGCTTAAATGGGAGTTTCCTCTGTCCAGACCTTGGTTTGCACTTTTCCAGAGTTCTGCTTGACACTGATTGCTCAGCAGCACAGCTGGTTCCTTATGTAGGAACCTACTAGATGCAGTTGAATGACGGGTAACTTTGGATCTAGGGGATGCTTAGGGAGCAAGTGTTGTATGGTGATGATGGTGTTCGGCCTGATTGGAGACAGATTCATGCATCTGGGATTAGCTTTCTTCTTAGTGGTTTCTCCTGCCTTATTTTTTGGGGTTTTTTATCCTTTCTTTTTCTTTCCCTGTTACACGTCATAGAGGTAAGAGTTATTTGCTCAGGAAGCATCCCTTTCATTGCAGAAACTGCACTTAGCATCTCTGTGTTCCTTTGTAAAAGTCTGTGTACAGCACAAAAAATAGATGCTAAAATGGTGGAGCTGGCTACCAGTAAGGGTGAATTTTGTTTTGTAACTCTCTGGAAGCAACCAGAAGTCCAGGTCTCAGAACACCTTTTACAGTGAAGGCCACAATTATTGCATAAAACCAAGATTGGGAAGTAGTATTGTGGTAAGATGGCTTTGGCCACTTCAGACTGAGCTTGTCAGTAATTGAGGAATTGCTTTAAGGGGAAACAGAGCATGGGTATTCTGTTCTTATTCAGTGTCTGCTGTGGAAATATCTTGTTTGCTTTTTTCCCATGTAAACATAAAGAACTTATCCATTTGTTTCCCTCTTTAGCTGTGCATTGCATTGCTAATGTAGTCCATTAGTCAGTTCCCTTTGGATTCATCTTTCTTTCACCAAGCCAAGATTAGCAGTATGTCACAGTTAAAGAAAATATATCATTTGGGATGGGGAGGGAGTGAAAATGTACTAAGCTTTAACTCTTGGTGGATCATGGATTTTTTGCAGGTCAGAAGTACACAGTGCAATCCTGTCTTGTTCTTTTCTGGTATGGAAGATGACTCATACAAGGCATTATTCTGTTTTCTTGTGTTTAAACTCTGGCCTCTAGCCACAAACACCCCCCCCCCCCCCC